>JAQIUQ010007058.1:0-142458 GCA_030378365.1 Hybognathus amarus
AAAACAAAAAAACTCCATGGCTTCATCTAAAAGCAATTTGTCTGCATCTGCTTCTCTGCTAAGGAGTGAGTATATAAAAGGTGTGTGTGTGTGTCTCTTCTTCCCTCAGGTCGGTGATATTGACAGCTACCCCATAAAAAAATCACGCCTAGGGAGGAGCTTTGTAATTTCAGCCATAAGAGCTCTGAATGCACAGAAGGACTAATTTATGTGTACAGTGTGTATTTATGTATGAGTATTGAATGTTGCTCCTGGTACAGACTGTGGAAACAAATTTCCTCTATTGAGGACAATAAAGAATGAATATGAATATGAATATTATTATCATTATTCCTTCATGACTAAGTGATTTCCTCCTTCCTTAGGCATTGTAGGCCTAAGTACATCATAGCAGTAATGTCATGTAGAGGTACTTGTGCTATTGTAATGGTGCATTTTGGTAAAAAAAATGGATCCTTTATGGATCCACCAGACACCATGTTGCCTGTGAGAATTAGACCATTTAAATCAATTATGGAAGCTAATGAGTTTAACTGAGTTTAATCAGTGGTCACAGGGAGAAGGCCCATCAGTTGAGGAGGATGAGGAGACTGTGTCTGTATGTTCAAGGAGGCCTGATGTACTCACAGGTTCTATCCATGCTATACTGTTTTAAATATTAAAAAGTGTACTTGTGTGATAAAATAATCATAATGTGTTTTCAGGATACTGACACTGTTCTAGAGCCCTCTTAGTCTGGGAGCACTGACAAAGTGAGTATTAAGAAATGAAAACAATGTGACAAGAGTATTCAATTAAATAACTTAAATGTTACATAACCCAGAAAACATAAAAGGCGAGTATAAACGATACTGCCTTAAACAAATGGAAGCAATTGATATCGACATCCAGCATAAAAAAACTGAAGATGAGGAAGTTGGAGCTGAAATTCAACAGCTACATAAAAATGCAAGTAGAACTAACATTTTTTTTAAAAGGAAAAAGAAAAAAAAACATTACCTTTTTGATCATTCACAACATGTATTTGTGTGTTTTCACCCCTATACCAGGCTCTGAATAAAGACAAATCACATTAAATACTTTGACTTCAATGTGTTTGTTCAACTAAGGAGAAAGTTGAGGGGCCAGTGGAACATTTTAAAGGCAACACAGTCATGGTTTAGATCATATTAAACAAAATAATTATTTGCATATGTGTGGGCTTGGTAATCTACAAATACATGCAATCCCATCTCTTGAGAATCTATATCGTTCATACAGGTAGCTGTCATTTAATGCCAAATGTATAAGCCTGGCTTATTTTCTAATGTTGTTTTATGGAACAACCCACAGGTGCCCTCGTTGACTGTGCTTGCACTGTAGGCTACTGAAATACACAAGGACTGCCCACCTGGGTGTGTAGGTGATGGCAGAAGGGGAGTCCTGCGTGCATTTTCTTCCATGAAGGAGGTTGAGGGCTAGTATTTTCAATGATGGAGGGGAATTTCAGGCTGAGTAGAATGTGTGAGAGTGTATGTGTGTTAGAGTGAGTGTACGTGTGTGTGTGTGTACATGATGTGTGTGAGTGGATGTGTGTGTGTATTTGTGTGTAGGTGATTATCTGAATATCTCTTTACACATTTTTTCAAACTTGTTTTGAAATAAAAGTTATCACTGGTATGAGTTTGTTTTTTTGAGTTGGCATGCATAATATGGTTTGCAGAGATTGACAATGTATGTAGTTATTTTAACTTCAAACTTTATTGGCATAGATGTTTTATAATAACCTATATAATGCACAAAATAAACAAGAACTATTACAGAGAAATGCTTAAAATAAGAAATATATTTAGGTGCCATTAATGTTTACAGTTATTTTGTTATTTACATGGTGAAGTGCAACAGAATGTGAAAAACTTTTAAAATACTACAAAGATATTACACAATAGGCCTACTCTGTAATTCCTTATATGCTGAACTTGGATCAGGCATAGTTAAAACTATGGATATGTGCTCTACTCCTTTTTGCTGCTTTCATTATTACTTTAGAGATTTTTAATACTTAAAAATTTTATTAAAAGTATTATTTCAAATTTGCGCATGCGTTTTGAAGCATCGACATCATTACTGTACCACTTAACGCAAATACAATGCATGTGCTTTCAGCGTGGTATATATATATATATATATATATATATATATATATATATATATATATATATATATATATATATATATATATATATATATTGTTTTGATTATAAATGGTGCCAGCCTCCAAAGTATAAATCTATATATAGAATAAAGAGGGTTATCTAACGTTAGCCTATCCTACATGTGATCATCACAAAGAGGGTTTATTTTTTTTATTACACTATTATTTGCTTTAAGATAATGCTTTACTTTCAACCTTTTTGGGCATAGTTTAGTGTAGGAAATAGTATTTCACATGACTTTGATTTTACTTTATTGACACTGTCATTTCCGGATGGTATTCATTCTAGACGGAACTTGTTTATTTTTAAAGAGTAACTAAACACTTAACCAACTTTTTTTAGTTAATGATCTGTTAGAATGGAGCTTCATAAATGTTATATTAAACATAAACTTCATATTTCTCCTCAAGTTAGTCCATGGCTACGCCCCCGTGCTAAAGGTACCGCCCACTGGCGCAAATTACAAGAAGAAAATTAAAAAATCATTTAGATTTCATTTATTCAAATGTTTGTTTCTGAAGTCACAATTTAGCACAAGTAAAATTGAATGTCTGGTTTCCATTTTTCATTTGCATTTTATGGTCTAAAAAATTAATTGTGAAGCGTTACACGGACCGAAGATGGCTGCATTCCCTTTTTTTAGATTGCTCAAGAAAAAATACTTAATTTATGTTCTGTAAACTTGATATTATATTCCCATATTTATCTACTAGCCTATTATACAAAATCCACTACAAAATCGCTTCGCTCTGTCAACCTGGTTTGTGCCTCGCTCCACGCCGTAGGTAACCAGGAAGTAGCGCAGTAACCAAGTTTAACGCTTCACCGTCTGGTTATTTGTTTACGCACCCGCTGTCGTTAACGGCTTTCCTCTTTACTTTCATATTATTTACTTAAATTAGGAGAGCACCAGAAGATAACGTTACACGCGTTAGTGTGGTGAATGCAATGCTTTTGATTTAGCAAGCAGAGCCTTATTTGCATTGCGAGCGATTATAAGCTTCAAATGCAGTAAGCATGTTTTTATGGATTAAAAAATTGCCTGCTGGAATGATCGTAGGTCCAGGTCTATCATAAAGCTTGAGATCGTAGCTCGGTTGAGCATCAGATGATCTATGGCTTTACCGACGCTTTCAGCGCACTGGCCGGGTCGGGTGCGGGCTCTGGAGAGGCAGCTGGTGCGGCAGCGGGAGCAGGAGGCTCGCTGGAGGCAGCAGTGGGAGCTGCACTCGCAGTACTTCAGAGAGCAGGAGGTCCGAAGCAGCAAACAGTCGCAATGGAGCTCACGGCAGTCCTTCCAGCGCAGGTAACGTTACCGATGGCGAATGAATTACTTTCATTATGCCTTCCTTTAGCTTGTGTATTTGGAAAATAAATAAATATATATATATATATATACATATATATATATATATATATATATATATATATATATATATATATATATATATATATATATATATATATCAGCCCACACCATGGTTCGTTCTTTGATCGGTCAGTTTTGTAACGTTTCTTTTTGGAACTGATCGATCATAGGCCTCACTGATATGAGCTTATGCACCTCAGTTTTTTAGTGGAAAAGCAGTATTTGTGGATCATTTTGTCAAATATTCAATCGAAAAAAAGTACTATCATACTTGTGTGCTTTAAGAAACTTTCTAAAGTATGAATTTTAGTTTTAATGCACTCAATAGTATAATTAATTTAAATTCTTACAATGTTTCATGTTGATACAAATAATTTTTCTCTCTTCACTTTTTCCTCCCTGATAAGTAAGAACTTCGTAACACCTAATAAGTTATTCATGTAAATATATGGGTCATTCAATATAATTGAATTCAATATAATTGAATGAGCATGACTTAATTGTGAAACTGCATTTTAAAACTTTTATAATTACCTTTAATTTGTTATAATTTTACAATAATTACTGTGTTATATAATTACTGGGCTGGTTTCACTTATACAGTGAATGAGATAAATATGAAAAATCCAATTTATATTAACTGGCTTTTGCGTCCATGGTAACGATTTATGTTTCTTTTCTTTTCTTGGCCTTTTAGTATGTCAGCATTTCAGCGGGAGCGCATGAAGGAGGAGAAGCAGCAGAAACTAGAGGAACGCAGGGAGCGTCTGAGGACGATGCTCCGGCAGGAGACAGACCAGTTGGAGGCAGAGCTCAGAAATTTTGTGCCAGACAGAGACGCACTGACTAGACAGCTAGTGGAAAAAACAGATGGTCTCCGGTCTGCCAGGGAAGAGAGGAGGAAAAATGTATGGACACTAATTGTTTTGTCACAAAATGATGTTATGTTACACGTTTGAAAAGTGTCTTGTCTGATTTGGTGATTTGTGTTTTCTTCAGCTTGCACAGGAGCTGCTGAGGGAACACTGGAAGCAAAACAACTCAGATCTGCGGAAGGTCAGTCATATTACAGTAATGTATATTATGAAGAAAGTTAGTAATGAGTAAAATAAAGTAAAACATTTTAATCAGCAAGAATTCATTAAATTGTAATAATGCTAATGCTATAGATTTATTTTTCTAATTTCCACTAAATATTAAGCAGCACAAATGTTTTCAACATTGATAATAAGAAATGCTTCTTGAGAAGCAAATCAGCATATTAAAATGATTTCTGAAGGATCATGTGACACTGGAGTAATGACGTTGAAAATTCAGCTTTGACATTACAGGAGTAAATTACATTTTGAAATATATTCAAATATAAAAGTTATTTTTAATTGTAATGATATTTCAAAGCATTACCATTTGAATGTATCAAATCAGTATCATGTATCAAATAAATGCAGCCCTGGTGAGCATTAGAGTCTCCTTTCAAAACCATTACAAAATCTTACAGACCCCAAACTTTCAAAAAGTGTTGAAATATTTTTTTCCTGCTTTTAAACACTCAAATTACATTATCTGGCTGTTTACATCCACTGAAAGTTCCTTAATGTTAATAAGTTTCTTTCTTTTTTTAAAAAAGCTGAGAGATGAGTAAAAAAAAAAAAAATCTGTGGAATCAAAGTTAAGCATTTCTGCAAAACATTGCCAGGAAATTAAATTCATCAAGAGCCAGACATGACTGTAAGTTAATAGGGCATGTGATATGTTTCTTCCATGACTGATCTGTAACTCCGAGCTCAGGATTTGGTTCCGAATCCAAACACATGCAACCACTTTTGGAGCATTATTTAATCAGACATCTCCGTGTCTCAAATGATTGTGCATACAGGTGGAGTCAGAATTGCACAAAGATCATGTTGTGAGCCAGTGGCAGTTTCAACAGCAGGAGAAGAAACAGGTAAGACGTTCACAGGAAGTGTTAAATGCCAGTGCTGCCATGTCGGCTCATGCATGAGTGCTGATCAGTTGAGCATCACATAACATTAAAGGAGTAGTTCGCTTAAAAAAAACTTTTGCTGATAATTTACCCACCCCCATGTCATCCAAGATGTCCATGTCATTCTTTCTTCAGCCAAAAAGAAGTTAAGGTTTTTGATGAAAACATTCCAGCATTTTTCTCCATATAATGGACTTCAAATGGGAACCAAACGGTTCAAGGTCCAATAGACACTTCAAGTGCAAATTGTTCAAAGGGCTTTAAATGATTCCAGACGATAAATTAGGGTCTTATCAAGCGAAACGATCGCTCATTTAATAAATAAATAACAAAGTTTAAGTTTTATAAGCTCAAATGTTTGCCTTGCTCTGTTCTGTGACGCACGTTGTGACTCTCCTGTCACAACAAATCTTTTCCGAGTCATTTGGTTCAAATGAACAAATCTTTTCCGAGTCATTTGGTTCATTCAACGAACGAAATGAACGGATTGACTCGGAAAAAGATTAGTTCATTTTGATGAACGAGTTTGAATAGGAGAGTCACGAACGTGCATCACAGAACAGAGCAAGGTGACCATTTGAGTTCTTTGGGACCTTGAACCGTTTGGTTACCAGTGAAGTCCATTATATGGAGAAAAATGCTGGAATGTTTTAATCAAAAACCTTAATTTCTTTTCGACTGAAGAAAGAATGACATGGACATCTTGGATGACATGGGGGTGATTAAATAATCAGCAAAAGTTTTTTTAAAAGTGAACTACCCTTTAACCATCTTGAGTATGTGTTCAAATAATATTAGTTGTGTCCTAGTTGATGGTTCTAAGAAAATTACTTTTTTGGTTTAACATTAAAATGTAACCCAGGCCGATGAGAGAACTCAGTTGGAGAAACAGCGTTTTGAGAATGAGTATGAGAGAACCAGACGAGAGGCTCTGGAAAGAATGAAGGAAGAAGAGGAGAAGAGAAGACGGGAGGAAAAGAAGCGAGCTGAGGACCTCCGCAAACAGATTGAGGAGCTCAAACTACGAGACCAGGAAGTACGGAATTACTGTAGAATAAACTTATACGTGTAATGCATTGTTAAGTTTTGCCTGTCACAACAACCATGTGACAAACAAAGGCCATAAAGATCAAGTAAATTCATTAAATTTGTTTTTTTTTTATTATTTTTTTGTTTACAATAAGGTCCCATTACTAAAAGTGATTTAATACATTAAGATTAACAATGAGTTATGAGTTGGTTATAGAGTTTATTAATCATTGTTAATGTTAAAAACTGTTCGGGTTATCACATCCATTTGAAGACAACTTTTGATTTAAAATATGTATTGGCAAATTTTGAAATGAACATTAATTGAGATTAATAAATGCTTTAAGGCTTGTTCACACCAAGGGCGATAACTAACGATAACGAGATATTGTTAAAAAAAATAATTCAAAATATTTAAGGAGCCCACACCACAACTATGACGATAACAGCACAGAGAAACGATATCATTGGAATTACTTTTTGCACTTTGTTTTTCCAGCTGATGATTGAGACCAACATTGACAGCCAATCAGAATCTATCCTGCTTTGAAGAGGTTGAGCATTTTAAGCAGCAGACTAAATGCTTAGAATGAACAGAACAATATTGTCTGTTGGTGTGAACGCTAATATAGTTTTTGTGGTTGCACTTGTGGATCTACATTTTGCTTCGTTTCGCGCGGACATTTGACGGCGTGTACAGACGCGCGGAATCACTCGGACGTTAATGGCGTAGACATACACGCATACACGCGGATAGCTCATAATGCGTTCAGATAACACGCCACTTGACTCGTACGTGCCGTGTATGTTTACGCAAAAGTCATGATATCATGTTGCTTAAATAAATAAAAGCAGATAGATGCCATGTATTTAAAGTTTAGTTAGTGGCGCTGAAAGTTTTTATACATTCCATTACTTTTATTTGTTCCAGGCTGAGCGTCTTAAGCAGGAACAGGAAGCTCTGATGTCTTGACGCTGGGAGCTTGAGAAGCTAGACGATGAGAGGAAGAGGATGGAGGAAAGCAGGAGGAAAACTGAATTTGGGTAAAATATTTTAAATATTTATAATATTTGTTTCGTATCATGTTTCACAAGGATTTCTTCTGCAACTGCTGTTATTGTAAACTAAATATACAACTATTAACTATTTAATTTTCTTAAATTAATAAATAATTAAATATTAGATGAAAAATATTAACCAAAAAAAAAAGTGAAATGTTGCTTTAAAAACTAATTGAATAAGTTGAAGCACTAAAATTACTAACTGAAATAAAACCAAAACTAATATATATATATATATATATATATATATGAAGAGTTCAGATGCAAAAGCCTCTAAATGCCATTTGAAATTTTCTTCTAAAATGAGAATTTTTATCAAGCTTGTATATTTAAGTTCAGTAATTTCACTTAAATGACAATTAATAGGTAATCTTCATTGCCATTTAAGTGAAATTACTGAACTTAAATATACAAGCTTGATAAAAATGATCATTTTAGAAGAAAATTTCAAATGGCACTTAGAGGCTTTTGCATCTGAACTCTACATATATATATATATATATATACACACACAAAAATACAAAGGTTCAAAACTAAAATTCTAATGAAAACTGAATATATAAAAGCTAATTCAAAATATTAATAAAAACTATAATCGAGTGCAACAGAGCGAACTCCTTTTTTAAGCAGCGTTGGTTCTGGAAGTATTTTTCCAATAACTTTTCCCAGTGAGATTTTAAATTTATAAATTCCCCAGTGGGATTTCCTCCTGTAGTCAATAATTTTGTTCCTGAAGATTCATCATCGACTAAAATTAGTAATATTTAAATGTTTTTTCTTTGAAAAAAAAAAAAAAATCTTCATGCCTTAATATAGCTTGAATATAACTTCACACCCTTGCTTCATTCAATATACACGGATCAATACATATGCAAATAAGCCCTGCCTCCACTCACACCAGCTCAGAGATTCACTTGTTGATGTGATTGGTTACAAGCATTCATTAACAACTTCGTAGCTCACAGTAGGTCTGCTTTTAAAGATATACAAGTGGTTCCCTATGAAGAAAATTAATGGAGATTTTACTTCTGTATCCCGACTGTTGCCCTCTATAGTACATACATAATACTAAATGAGTAGTTCTCTGCTTCCACAGGCATTTCCTGACTTGTCAGTATCGTGCTCAGCTGAAAAGGAGAGCACAGCAGGTGCAGGAGGAACTGGTATGTTACAGCAGAAACTGATGTTTTTACCACTTTTTGCCCCAGAACTCAACATAGTTTGTCATTTCCTGAGTCCTCACCTTACCAATAACTTTCCTGTCCACCAGGAGGCAGACCGCAAGATCCTGGCAGCACTGCTGGAGGGAGAGGTGGAGGACCAGAGACTGGAGAAAGCCAGGAAAGAGAGAGCTGTCGCTGACGCCGCCTGGATGAAGAGAGTCATAGAGGAGCAGCTCCAGCTGGAGAGGGAGAGGGAGGCAGAGTTTGATATTTTATATCGGTAAGCACAGTCAGGATGGTTTTTTTTAAGAACGTAAAGATGCGTTTGTACCTGTAAGTCAGACTCATGCTTTGTTTTTGTTTGCTGCCTGCAGGGAGGAAGCTCAGCGTGTCTGGGAGAAGAGAGAGGCAGAGTGGGAGAAAGAGAGAAGAGCCAGAGAGAGACTGATGCGGGAGGTGAGACGAGGCTGACAATAGAACGTTGGTTTTCTTTTATTAAACCCCCTTTAAACAGAGCTCTTTGCTCACATACTTCATGTAAATACTTTTCTGTTTATTATTTTTTTTATGGGTCATATAATGAGGAATTAAACCGTCCTCAATCTTTAAGATCTAAAGAAGTATAGAAATTGTAACTTTGAGAAACATCGTCTTTAGACTCATATAGATGAATGCATTAATATATGACTTTCAAACCCTAAGTTAGTAAGTGCTGGATCTCATTTCATATGCAAAGAGGATTACATAGATAACTTAAAGGAACAGCTGCAAAAAAAAACCCCTGCCAATTTCATTTTAAAAGTTGCAGAGGTTGGAACATAGTCATGGAACATCTAATTTGGTGAAAAACCTAATAATAAACATATTACTTTCAAAAGTCAATACGATTTTAATGTTTTATGATTTTAATGTCTTTTAAGCTCACCAAGGATGCATTTATTCTGATCCAAAATATAGTAAAAACTGTAATATTATGAAATATTATTACAATTTAAAATAACAGTTTTCTACTTTTAATATTTAAAAATCCTGTTATTACCATTATTCCAGTCTTCAGTGTCACATGATGATTCAGAAATCATTCTAATATAATAATATACTGTATACTACCATTCAAAAAAGTTATTATTACTAATAATTACTATTATGAGTGTACCTTTTGGGGGGAAAAATAAAATCATCTTTGATATTATACTAAATAAATGTTATTGAAATGTATGATTGCCACTTTAAAGGTGAATGGTCTGTTTATTTATTTATTTTCTTGAAATCACAACTTAATTTATGGGCCACTGTCTGTTCGAATGAATACAATAATTATTTTTGCAGTGGCACTAAAATGACTCACTTGACCTTTAAATTGTATTTTGAAGTAGTTATATACAGTTTTATAATGTTAATGTAGTTCATTTTTTAGATCTATAGTTAAATAGCTGACTGTTAGTGTGTTTTGGACGTTGTTTATTTTTAAACCATGTTTGGTAGGTCCTGATAGGACGTCAGCAGCAGTTGGATGAACGAATGCGGGAGAACAGGCTGGCAAGGGAGGAGTCTCTGAAGAGGAGAGAGGAGCTCATCCAACAGCTTGAGCAAGAGAGAATCACTCTACGCCAGGAGAGAGAGCAGCAGGAGGGATCCCGCACATCTCGCATGCAGGAGATCAATGCACAGGTGTGTGTATAGCAGCACTACACTTACTCTAGTAAACGAGTTATAGATGTCTTCAATAGATATGTTCGTCCAACAGGTGGCGCAGAGGCGCAAGGAACAGTGGGAAGAGCAGCAAAGACAAGAACAGGAAGAAGTACAAGAGAGGGAGGAGCTTCGGCTGCAGGAGGAGGAGCTTTGTCTTGAGACGGAGAGAATGAATCGACAGGGCTACCAGCAGAGAGTGAGTGAAGATTCAAGACCCAGTGTTTATATGACAAGTGCTTTGAAATGCATTAACTGATTCATTTTTTTCATCATGGCAGATTCACAGCAGACCCCGGTCAGCATGGACATGAGAGCGATTTTACAGGATGAAATTGTTGTGCCACATCCCCTATCAGATGCTAGGATGCATTTTCGGGGATATCTATGTCCATGCTGATCTCGGCCACTTTGTGCATTAATGAGTCAGTTTTCCCATTAGAGATTGTTTTAAATATATGGCCCATCAGTTGTTTATGATTTAGATTATGGCTTCCATCAATAGTTGTTTAGGATAGTTCTCAATTAAAAAATTCTATTGCACTAGTCCTGAGGTTTGCATGTAGGGCTGTTTTTATATGTAGATTGTTTTGTATGGACTGAAATTTAATGCTGACAAGGTTTTCAATAAAGAAAATGTTATCCATTGTCTACCGCATTCATGTGTTTTGGAGATGTTTAAAGGAGTAGTTCATTCGAAAAGAAATTAAGGTTTTTGATGAAAACATTTCAGGATTTTTCTCCATATAATGGACTTCAATGGGAACCAAACAGTTCAAGGTCCAAAAGACCGTTTCAGTGGAAACTGTAGACTGTTGAAAGGGCTTTAAACGATTCCAGACGATGAATAAAGGTCTTATCAAGCAAAACGATTGCTCATTAAAAAAAATAAAAAATAAATACGTTTTATAAGCTCAAATGGTCACCTTGCTCTGTTCTGTGACTCTCCTGTTTGAACTTGTTGATCAAATGAACTGAATCTTTTTTTATGTCATTTGGTTCATTCAACGAACGAATTGACTCGTAAAAGATTTGTTCATTTTCAGATATGAACAAAAACTCTGGAGCAACAATTAAACTCAAAATTATAAATTAAGTTTATTTAAAAAATAAAGAACTCATTTTTCTTTTTAACCACAGGCATAACAATAATATTAATGAATGAGTGGAAGACCAGTTCATCTGAATAACTACAAATACTCAAACAAGGGGATTTTAACACTGAGCTGTGAGTCACTGACTCTTAGCCCTAATAACACTGAGCAACCAGTCCACTGCACAACGGTTTGCTGAAGTCTAACCCGAACAGGTTAGATCAAAATACTTAGTAGAGAGGAAATAAAAAAAGATCTGCAAAGAGAGCTGCCTAAACACTGAAGTGAATGTACAATATGGAGAACTGTCTAAAAAAACTGAAACGCAAGTATCACAAAAACAGCATCAGTCTGCTGGAGGAGATTATTGTATCTTCATATACTCGGCTATGAATGTATTGAAAACAATAAGTTTACTGTAAATAAATACTGTACCGTGAACCTACAAATTGTTGATGAAATCTGATTTAAACTATGGTTAAGTAACTTTTCATTATATATTTTTCTTCAATACACCCTAAAAATCTGAGTTATAGCTACCTGGCATATATTAGACTGTAACGGAAATTATGTTTTAATTATAGCCACCTGGCGTATCCAAAAAGTCAATTTAACCTCTGACATGAATGGAATCTGATCTTTAACATGACATCTTTACACTTTCAAGTTTATTGTATCTGTACCTAAACTTGGCCTACCTGACCACACTACCTGAATGTTTTGTACAGATAGATTACTACGATATTTTTTTATATATATTATAGATTTCACTGAGATTATCATTTAAAAAAGCTTAATTTAAACACAATTCGAAAACAACAAAGACATCCACAAATTATAGGCTAAATGATTGATTATAAAAAGGTAAAAGAACTTAAGGCTGCAATACCTAAGATTTTTGCATTAAAATATCCCAAAATCACAAGGCAAGTGTTATATATTTAGTTAAGATGATAACTTACAATATTCCAAATGTTTCAAACAATGTTTAAATCGCTAGAAAATTGAGATTTTAACCAAGGAAACGGGGCGTGTGAGCAGGGGTGAGCTGGGAGTCGCCAGTCAATCGCGTCGTATCCATCGTTACCTCGGTTTCCGCTCGTACTACGTGTAGTCCTGACAAATGCGGAAGTTGTAGTTGTGCGTTAGCGTCTATCAAGCAACAAACGTGAGCTTGTTTCGTGCATTTGTTATGGAATGGAGCAGAATTATTCTTTTCAATTATTCTCGGAATGTGAACTGTTGGCTGTAAAGGGGGTCGCATATTGGACGAGAAGAGCCGCGCCACGTCTAGGACAAACTCCAGTATCGCACACCGGACGCGCACTTTCTCATCAGTATATAGCCAGCAATATTGTTATGTTTAATGACATGAAAGGAAGATAATGTCTGTTCTATGTTATGATTGTACTGTACAATTAAATACAATCGTTGCTGAGTCTGCTGTCTGAAAATTTTACCTCAGAACATCCTTTAACTGAATGAATTGAGAATATCACCTGAAAAATCTAATAACATCAGCAATTGTCATTCAAGCAGCTGATTTCTGTAAATGAATGCAAAACTAAATGCATATTGCAGCATAGGGCGAAGTCAGGATCTATTAGCAACGACTGACATCAAATCCTCTCCACCATAGCTTCGTCCAGTGACTCGTACAGTAACATCTGTGATAACTAATTTACTTTTAAACCTTGACTTTTCTTGCGGCTAATTCAGTTTACTGAAAAACAAGCATGTCATTAAACGCAACATTTATAGAAATTCGAACTTTACCTCATCCATGACAACTAATTTTCGATTCCCGTCTGACTGATTTATCCACGGTGGAGTTGAAAACAACAGTTCCCATCATTCCGCGTTCCTCCACGTCGTCATCAAGCAAAGCCGTTGTTTTGAATGTAGCGCCCTCTAGTGACATGCCAATCTTGGGTATTGTAGCTTTTAAGTTTTCAGTATAGTGCAAAGAGTTAGGCATTTACTGAATATTTAGTGACTGGCTGCTCATTTCTGCTACACATCTAACGTTAGTCAAATACATTTTCACGGTATAACACACGTCCCATACACAACCCTTGTGAGCATTTCAGGCTTTATCTTATGGCTTCAAGCCAAACAGACACTTTAAATTAGAAATGAAAACATGCGAATACAGTTTATCTCACCTGACTTAACCTAAAAATGACTAATAAAAATAAAACACTGAGAAAACCATCAGGGTTGCATTACAGGTGGAGATGGGTGGAAGCAGGATCAGTTGTTGTTCTCTTTGGTGGTTATGGTAACAAGTTGCTTAGCAGCCTTGGCGATGTCATAAGCGCACTGGATGACCTGCTGGGTGACCAACTGCACGTCCACTGCGATGCTGCTGTCCAGAGGAGACGCTTTCTTACACTCGTTCTGCAGTCGGTTTGCACTGGACGTTAATAAGCGCAAAGAGCTCCTTGCTGTCTCAGAGCGTGGTCTCTGTGGACAAAGGTGAAAATACAGAAATAAATACACATAAAATGCATACAGACTATTTTATAGTGGTTCAAGACTTGGCTAACTACTTAATTATGTCCAGATGTCCTCAAGAAAGCATTTGAAAACTTAAGACATTTAAATGTATACAAATATTTGAATGATTAATATATAACTGGGTAAAAAAAAAAAAAAAAAATATATATATATATATATATATATATATATATATATATATATATATATATATATATATATATATATATATATATATAAAATATATATAATATAATGCAAAATATAAAATAAAAAAGTAATTAGTTATCAAGCGGTGAGCAGTGTGTGGGATTTTTACAATTATTCTAGTTGAACTGAACGCCTATCTGATGCACATACATTAAGATTTGGGTGTGCGAGGCATTATATTTTATAGTGAATATATGAAATTAAAAATATACATTGTTTATATGATATTAATAAAATTGGAAACACTTTACAATAAGGTTCTATTTTACTGCAATAGTTAACATGAAATAATTAAAAAAATATTAAATGTTAACTTAATGTTAATTTCAACATTTTCTAATATATTATTCAAATAAATCAGATCTGTTAATATTATTTTATGAACTTGAACTCATTGGTAATGTTAGTTAATGCATTAATTAACAATAACTAATGGGACCTTCCGGAAAAGTGTTATCATAATATACATTTTAAATAAATAACATGTGACCTACAGTGAGTCTCCAAATACTTTTTGTGGCCACTGTACATCCAAATTCAAATCTAACAAACATCCTAAATGTATGATATATTAAAAGCTAGATATAAAGTACATCCTACTTTACCTGCATACATACTGTATGTACAGTATACTCATGTAAATTAATATAGCACATACTCGGCTGCATGATTTTATTTTGTTACAAAATCTAACAACAGTTTATTATTGCCCAGCTCTTTAAATAAAAGTTCAATATGTATGTATACAGATATTCACAAGTATGTCTTTATTCACATACTTACAGTATACTTGCACAGGGCGATATATACTATATAGCAAATCTCAACTTCTTGATTGCTTGTATTGTCACAAAATTATATGAACTATATTAATCACCCAGTTTTAATCTGCTGAATGCAACTAAGGCATGAAGATACTTTTTTGTGAAAATACATATACATTTGATTTTACTTGACTTTGTCAATAGCTTTTTTGTATTGCATTTATGAAGTGTGGGGAGAAACTGCACACCTTTGGGAAGAGGGCAGCCATCTCATTCACAGCCACATGTATTCTTTCTGCACAGGGTATAAAGCTATTGGAGGAGAAAATAATAGACACTGTATTAAAATCTCAAATTAAAAACTCCAGAGTTTGGAGAGTGAAACATCAAGCTAACCACAGAGCAGTCGGTGGATAAAGCTTTAAAGCTGGACATTTATACTGACATGAAAAATAGTAAATATTGTGTGGTTTACAGATTTGTTTTATTGTCTTTTAATACTGTTTGTTGAATAATATCATATCACTGACATATTACAGATATATTTAGAAAATAAATGGAATATATTTGGCTTTAATTTCTTCATAAGTGCATTTATAAGAGTCAACATTTCTGTGCATCAATCCACAAAAAAGAAAAACATGCATTTTTGTAGTTGTGCAGCAGACAAGATGCAGATATTTTCAATGTAATGTACAGTACACTTTGTTCAAAATAACTGGGTTTGGCTTTCTTCAGCAACTTCACACAGCTTATTTTGCAATCAAATTCAAACTGGTGCAAAACAGAAAGATCAAAAGTTAGATGGATGTCAGTACAAAGCCTTTTCCTAAAAGAGAACCAAGAGTTCCTGCAAATAAAGGTGAAGTTTAGCAGACAATGCAGACTGATCCGGGCCTTTGGCATTAGCGTAGACATACTAGTAATCATGCGTATCGCATTCATGTTCAGATTAGTGTGTGAGTTCTGAAGAGAGAGATAGAGGTAGACACTGTGCCTGTGAGGCAGGGACAGAGGCCAGAGTACCAGGAGGCAGGGTTGTTGGGGTGGGCTGGGTGGGGAGCTCTGAGGCCAAGGGACTGCATGGGAGACGGGGGCTTGTCTGCCCACGGCACCAGTGTGCTGAAACAACCCAGACTGTGTCTAAGTCTGCGGACACTCTCCCTCTGCCCACATGGTCCGCTGGTTGGAAGACAGATTCGGGACCCAAACAGAGCGTGGCCCCCATGGGACAGACCCCAAATGATGAACACAGACAATTGAGAACAGATGGAAAATGGAAAAGGTATGAATGGAGAAAATGATTCATTGGTTGGGGAACAAGTGGATTACGAAAAACAGGCACTTTCCATGAATGGGGTACAATATGCATTCTTTTATTTTTTTAAAGGTTTATTTAAAAAGGGTAGTGCTTAACCTTCAGAAAGTGTTCAATGTCAACGTCTGGAGGTCAAACTAAATTCATTTTCTATTTGATTTATATGCGGTTTGCTATTTTTGCAACCGTTACATTACTTTGATTTGTGTTTTGTTTTATTTTCCAGAAAATAAAAAATAATTTATTAAATAAAGAAATATTAAATATATACATTATCATTAAAAAGTTTGGGTACAGTAAGATTTAATAATAATAATACTTGTATTCATTAAGGACACATTAAATTGATCAAAATTAATAATAAAGATGTGTAATGTATTAGAATAGATTTCTATTTCAAATAAATGCTTTTTATTCATCAAGGAACTCATAAATGATAAATTATTATAATCTGTAAATAACTGAACGATGGCAAGTTAATTTAAATACTAACCACTAATTATATTAATTAATACTAACTAATTTAAACTATCACTCAGTACAGACTACTCAGTTTGAGACTAGATGCTGGATATAGTGGTTTACATTTCCCATAAATTAATGTATTTGTTTGATAATTTGCTCTTTCAACAGTGCAAATTTGTGTAAAAACAAAACAAAAATGCTATCAGTATTTTTTTATCCCTCCTTCCATGATGTAGAAAATGTGCAAATATTAATTTTAGTAAAAAAAGAAAAAGTTTTTTAAATACAAATAAGATATTAATTCAATACATTTTAAAAATTATGTAGTTGTGGTTCGATGTTAATAGCTGGTTACCGTTGAGAAGGTTAAAGTTGGACAGGCCAAAAAAATTAAATGATCTACCTTTTCATACTTGTATATTAATTTAGGCGATATTTCATCTGAAATATCTAAAAGTTCTCACAAATAAAAAAATATTTGTTTCTCTATTTGGCCACCAATAATCTTCAAAATATCTTCTTTTATGTTCCGCATAAGAAAGAAAGTCACACAGTTTTGTAATGATGTGAGGGTGAGTGAATAATGACATTTCATTACTTGGATGTTTTAGCTTACATCAAGGGCATCCAAGATGTAGGTGTCTTTGCTTTTTGCTGCAGTAGTTTAAATTTGTACATTTTTAGGTTAAACCGTTCTTGTCTGTTAGTCATATAATACAGGTCTATGGTCACCACCTCAAAGAACATGCACAGAGAAGTCCAAATTAAACATGATTAAATGACTTGTAGTCACATTCATCATAAGTACACATTCATGGCCTAAGACCCAAAACACGGCTTTGTGTAAGAAAACGAACAGTATTTATATCGTTTTACCTCTTGTAATCACAACCACGTCGAAGTACTCTGAGGGCGAGGGCGCTTCTGTCTGCACAAGCGCCGGAAGCGACGGAAGTGATCTCTCGCGTGTATACGTCACTCATTGTTTACAAGAGGTAAAACGATATAAATACAGTTCGTTTTCTCACACAAACTGATCTTTCGTGTCTTATGCCATCATTGTGTTACATTTACGAGTCATTAAATCATGTTGAATTTGGACTTCTCTGTGCATGCTCTTTGAGGTGGTGACCATAGACGTGCATTACGTATATGACTGACCGACAACAACGGTTTGACCTAAAAATATCAAAATTTAAACTACTGCGGAAACAAAGACACCTACATCTTGGATGCCCTTGAGGTAAGCTAAAACATACCAAAAAATTATTTCAAAGTGAACCATCCCTTTAAAGTTACAGGAAAAAAATTTGTACCCAAGCCCCAAAAATATGCATGTGAAATTCTTTAATATACAGTATATGTGGCAAAAGTTACCAAAAGGAAGTGACCTCAGATTTTTTTTCAGCCATACTGTATATGATGAAGGAAGAAATCCAAGAAGAGAGATGTTGACATTGGATGTCCGCTCACCTCTCATGCTTGTTCTCCTGTGCAGCCCTCAGCAGCTCCTGGATGTTCTTGGTGATCTGCTCAGTTTTACGGATGACGTCTTCTGTGCTAGGCAGACTGGGGTCAGGCTCAGATTCGTGATCTTCCAGCTCGGGTATTGACCCGCTCTCTCCCATCCAGCCACTGCTGCGCAGACGACATCTACGGCCAAAGCTGCAGGGACGGAGGAAGTCATACAGTTAATGGAACCAAGGAGTCAGGGATGAGTATTGCTTGATGCATGGTTACAGAATCATTAGTTTGTTTTCTCACTTTGCTTGGCTAAAAATCAAGGGTCAATACCAGAGCTGGTCTTATTTTCAGAGAAAATAAGGAGTGAAATCAATAGGAGTGAGATCTGAGTTATTTCAGGTCATGTGAAAGAAAGTGGACACATACCCAGAGTCGTCCAGATCAGACTCGTTGACCGTGTTATCATAGTCACCATCAGAAACACTGCTCTGCTTGTCAAATTTGGAGGCCTAAAGAGACAGGACAGGACACGGCAAGAAAAACAAGTGACGTCACTAAATGCTGAAGGTGGCAAGCAATGAAACTGCAGTGATGGAATTGGAAATTTCAGCATGTTTGCTAGTTCATATGAAATAAATATAATTAAATTCAACCATCTGCATTAATGGAATGGTCAATAGGGTAGAAGCAAGTTTTTAGCATTAGATTTATTAGATCTTTCAAGCACTAAACTCAAGGGACATGGCGAAAAATGAAAGGAGATAGAAGGAAAAATTATTTGGCAATGCTTTTGCTTTCTTTCTCAACTGTTTTGCGTTCTCCTGAAAATCTTTGCGTTCACTCGCAAACACAAAAGTTTCTCGGGGAACGCAAAACATTTGAAGGAGAACGTAAAAGCAGTGACTTATTTATTTTTTCACCAGCATGTCCCATTTAGGGGCCCGTAGTAAAGAGACATGGTGATGAAAAAAAAACTAGGGCTGTCAAACAATTAATCGCATCCAAAATAAAAGTTTGTGTTTACATAATATATGTGGGTGCACTGTGTATAATTATTTTATATATATAAACACTCACACATATATGCATATATATTTAAGAAAAATAAATATATATACAGAATATACATAAAAATATTTCTTAAATATATACAAGCATGTGTGTGTATTTATATATATAAAATAATTATACACAATGCACCCACATATATTATGTAAACACAAACTTTTATTTTGGACGTGATTAATCTCTGATTAATCGTTTGACAGCCCTAAAAAAACTAACTTTTTTTTCCTTCACTCATTTCTCTTTCCACCAGCATGTTCCTTTCGAGGCTCGTAGAAAAGCATAACAAGGTGTGAGATGAGCAAACAGGTTAGTTGAGTCCTTAAATGAGCTGTCTATGAACAATAATGTTAATCAATAATGCACTTCTAGCGAAGCTCAAATCTACCACATTTAACTGAGTGCCAGTCTCCATGTTTTGTTTAGCAAGAATGCATTAAACTGATCTTATGTGACAGACAGCAAAGACTATTACATTGTTAGAAAACATTTCCATTTCAAGCAAATGCTCTTCTTTTGAACTTTCCATTCATCAAAGAATTGTGTGTCACGGTTTCCACTAAAATATTACGCAGCACAACTGTTTCCAACATTGATAATAATAAGAAATGTTTCTTGAGCACTAAATCAGCATATTAGAATGATTTCGTCAGGATCATGTGACTGAAAACTGAGTAATGATGTTGAAATAACAGGAATAAATTACATTATATATATATATATATATATATATATATATATATATATATATATATAAATGTTATTTTAAATTGTAATAATAAAAATAATAATGAACAAAAATAAAAAATTTTTTTACTGTTAATATTACTGAGATTTCTTTTAATTAATAAAACATATATATATATATATATATTTATATATATATATATATATATATATATATATATATATATATATATCTTACCAAGCCCAAACATTTAAATGGTAAAGTATCTTGAATGCACTTATTAGTCCAAGTGCAGACCAGCGGATATGAAAGCTAGCCATGAAACAACTAGTGTGTCCTCGAGGGTAAAACTCGGTTACAATTGAATCTAGTTCATGGTCCGAAATAGAGTATTCCTTCACAGTGCCATAGAGCATTTACAGTAAAGCTGTTTGACAGTCTCA
The DNA here is from genome assembly GCA_030378365.1 of Hybognathus amarus. Taxonomy (NCBI): domain Eukaryota; kingdom Metazoa; phylum Chordata; class Actinopteri; order Cypriniformes; family Leuciscidae; genus Hybognathus; species Hybognathus amarus. The sequence continues at coordinate 20,505 of JAQIUQ010007058.1, forward strand.
CTGGAGCATGATTTACTGTGCTCAAGGATATGAGGTAATGGGGCCAGACGCCAGCAGCACTCTGAGTTGGGACATTACCGAATTAGTGTAACAGAATATTATAACAGTTCTGTATCAGGACAACATGATGCTTGGAGGAGCGCCACATGATGACTGAATAATCAAACTAATGTTCTGTTGAACAAACAATATTGTTTTTACACGTCTATCTCCTTGTACATAGGGGTGTAAAAATGCACCAATGTATTGTGATGCTTTGAACGGACAATTAAAAAAAAATAAATACAGAATTGAATAATCAATTATATTTATACTAATAATACCCGATGTACTGCATAGGTGATTTTATTCTTAAACATAATTATTAACATTCTCGTAACATTAACATTAAAATCCAGATCCTCAACTTCCAGCGAGGACCGCATTCAAATAAAGTTCAGTAAGATTTTTTTTTTCAGCAAAGATGCATTAATGTGAGAGTTAAGTAGCCTAATTAAATTAAAAATAATATTATTTTAAAATATATTAAAATTATACAGAAAATTTTTATATTTCACAAAATTACTGTATTTAATGTGCATGCATGTATATATATATATACAGTATATATATATATATATATATATATATATACACATATATATATATATATACACATATACATATATATATATACACATATACATATATACATATATATCACACACTACCGGTCAAAAGTTTAAGGTCGGTAAGATTTTTTATGTTTTTAAAAGAAGTCTCTTCTGCTAACCATGGCTGCAATTTTTTGATAAAAAATACACAAAAAACACAGTAATATTGTGAAATATTATGACAATTTAAAATGACTTTTTATGTTAATATATATTAAAATGTAATTTATTCCTCTGAAAAAAAGCTGAATTTTCAGCATCATTACTCCAGTCTTCAGTGTCACATGATCCTTCACAAATCACTCTAATATGATGATTTTATGCTCCAAAAACATGTATGATTATTATCCATGTTGAAAACAGTTTTTTACATTTTTATTTCAGGATTCTTTGATGAATAAAAAGTTCAAAAGAACAGCTTTTATTTAATTAGAATCTTTTCTAACATTATAAATGTCTTTACTGTAACTTTTGATTATTGTAACTCATCCTTGATGAATAGAAGTTTTGATTTCTTATTTATTTCCCCAAAAATAAAATACAAATTCTTACTGACCCCAAACTTTTTAAAGAGTAGTGTTTAATGTAACAAAAGCTTTCCATTTCAGATAAAAGCTGTTCTTTTGAACTTTCTATTCATCAAAGAATCCTGAAATAAAAATGTAAAAAACTGTTTTAACATGGATAATAATCATACATGTTTTTGGAGCATAAAATCATCATATTAGAGTGATTTGTGAAGGATCATGTGACACTGCATGAGCAGTATGGCATTTCAGGCATCCTGAACAGATGTGTGAGCAGCGGTAGCAGCAGTGGTGGACAAGCCCTGGGGATGAGGACACAAGCCATGAAATGTATGTGCTATTTATGAGGATGATGAAGGCAGAAATACGTATCAGTTGAAAACAGCAGCCCCCGGAGGGTTGTTGGAGGGACCGCTCATGCATGCTGACGTGTGGAGCACAACAGGAGTAGGAGGAAAACGGATGGATGGGAGTAGAGGAGGCAGAAGATGAGTTTGTGAAGGACGGTGGAGAGGAGGTAAGGGGTTCTGGGAGCTTTCGGCCGATTCCCACGAGGAACGGAGCTGGTGAGGATGTACTTAACCCTTTGTGCACTCTCATACCGCAAACAGGACGGGGAGGATGGGAGGAAGGGGAGAGATGAGGAGGAGGCCACAAACACACCCTTTCCGGTCTAAAAAAGGGGTGCAAATTAGACTTATAACAGAATGAAAGATATACCCCCCTCCCATGATAAAGAGCTTGGAATAGAGAACATGTTGATATAGTAATTTTGACTTTTGTAAAACTCCATGATGTTGTCAATAGAAACTTTTGACAAATAACTACCGTTTAAAAGTTTGGGGTTGGTAAGATTTTTTTTAAAAAGAGGTCACATGCTCACCCAAGCTGCATTTATTTGATATAAAAAAGAAAGTAAAATTGTAATATTGTGAAATATTATTACAATTTAAAAAAATATATTTTAAATGTAATTAAAATTTATTTAATTTAAATTAAAATTAAATTTAATTTAAATTGTAATGTAATTCTGTGTCACATGATCCTTGAGAAATCATTCTAATATGTCGATTTGATGCTCAAGAAACATTTCTTATGATCAATGTTGAAAACAGTTAATTTATATTGCATAATATATTGTGGAAACCATAAAACATTTGTTCCAGGATTCTTTAATAAATATAATATTCAAAATAAAAGTTTGTTTGAAATATAAATATTAGGGCTGGGCAATGATTAATCGCTATTTAATCGCATCCAAAATAAAAGTTTGTGTTTACGTAATATATGTGTGTAGTGCGTATAATTATTTTGTATATAAAAATACACACACATTCATGTATATATTTAAGAAATATTTGCATATACTTATATATATATATATATTTATACATAATTAATTTTATGTAAAAATATAAGTATTTGATATATTAAGAACACTTAAATATATACATGCATGTGTGTTTATATATATATATATATATATATATATATATATATATATATATATATATATGCATGCCACGCACACATACTGTGTATTATGTAAACACAAACTTTTATTTTGGATGCGATTAATCGTTGCCCAGCCCTAATAAATATCTGTATCTAACAAATATCTAACATTAATAATCGTTTTTAAACAATTTAATGCACTTTTTCTAGTATTATTTTCTTTAAAAAAATAAAAGTGCACTCACCCCAAACTTTTGAATGGTAATGTCATATCAATACATTTCTAACATTTCAAAGTTGTCAGTTGTATAAATTAATATTAGTTAATGTATTACGAACAAACAAATTCACAATGAACAGTATTAGATTTTGAAATGATCTAATTTTGACCTATATTAATAAATGCTGTTAACAATTGCATGTACACATTAACGACTGATGAATGGCGACTAACATTTGCATGCATTTGAAAATAATCAGTAGCATTAATATGCAGTAAAAGCGATGGAAAACCATAGAGTTAAACATTTTTTTAATATAGACACTCGAAAGGTCAGTAAATAATGAAAAAGGAAATGGAACAGGAACTTACATTGTATAAAAGACAACTGAAAATAAAACACTGGGCATTTTACATCAAGATGATTTTGATGATACTGAAACTTGTGAGCCAGAGTAACAGACATATACACTAAATATTATTTTTTTTAAACAATATCAACATTTAAAATGTTTCCACTGTGAAAAAGTAGTACCCCCAAATAAATGCTTAATACTTCTGAGAAAAAAAGTTGAAAATTATGTACACGGAGTATGTCAATCATGTAGAGATTACATTTACAGCCAAATACTCATTTATCTCAGAAAACTCGAATTATTAAACACTGGTGCAACATCGTATTAGCCAGCAAAACAGAAAGAAACAATTGCTTGATGCACCTAAAACTGTGATCTGTACAGTTACATAAAGCAATGACTGTGACTTGTGCATTGAGTTGACAATAAACACATGCTTTGTCCCAAATGACAAACAGGAAACAGAAATATGATGAAATAGCTGCTACAGTACTGTGTGTGAGCTAACAGGATTCAAAGTGAAGTAATACGTTATGTGAACAAAAATGTTCACAAATGTTTATTTTCGGAAACTCTCATGAAGCGCTGAGAATTGGAAACATACCATCAGCATAATAGCATGCTACAACATAAGAGAAGGAAGGTGAAGAAGGAAAAGAAGGCGAGAGGCAGGTCTTTACTTACATAGGTTGGGAAGGGTTGCAGGGTGGGGAAGGTCTCCTCAGGGTAAGGGGTCTCTCCCTTTGGGAGAAAGGGCTTCAGACCAGAGCCGGTTTCGTACATAGACATGGGGCGGCTCGCCCGTGCAGACAGGTGGCGTTTCAGGGCAGAGGAGGAGGAAGAAGAGGAGGAGGAGGAGGGACTGGAGGGATTGGGGTGGTCAGGGCCGCCGGGGGCCTGATAGGGTTGTTGAGCGGAGACCTGCCGCCTGAGAGAGCTGTTCTCGCTTTGCAGAGACTGCAGCTGAAGAGAAACACGTGTAAGCGAGAGAAACGCATAGAAAAGCAGAAACTGTAGCAAAGCTGAGTGTACAGGAAAAACTGGCAATCAATAGATGAATAACAATGTTCAGTGTTACTGAATTTTTACATTACCAACAAAAAGGATTGAATTAAACCCCTTTGCCTTTTCCATCTCAATTTACACTGTAAAAATGAATATGCTTTATCTAAACAATAGAATTGTGGCAACAGATTACAAGCAATATTATTAATTAAATTTAACAAATTAGAATAGAGTAATAATTAATCAAATTATTCCTTACAAGTTAACCATTTAAAAAATACAGATAGATGTCAAAGATTAATTAAGAACTATTTATTTTAAATTGCCAACATTGAAGAAACCTGATGTTAACAAGCAGAATCACTGAAGGAGAAAACTGTCATTTTAAAACAAACCTAAAACAAACACTGATCACCATAATGGTGACTTAAATGTATGTTTTTTTGGTTAAATGGTTAACTTTTAAGGAATTATTTTGATTAATTATTACTAGGGTTGGTTATCGAGAATCGAGTATCAATTGGAACCGGGACTAACTTTTCGCTTTTCCCGGAATTCGTTCAAAAGTTAAAATTTTGATTCTTAGTTTCGATATTCACAGTCCACTGACCGGAAGAAGAAACCGCTGAACAACACCAATGAAGAAGCGTCTACCGGAAGTGTTGGCATAACCGTGCGAGTCGAACATGAGTAGCTTACGTCGGCGGTCCAAAGTGTGGCTTCACTTTTCTAAAAATAACGAAATCTCGGCAAAATGCAAAATTTGTGACAAAAGAAGTATTTGTGATAGAAGGACTATTTCCTTCAGAAAGGAGTATTTCCTTCAGAAAGACCGTTGGTTAGCAAGGTTAGCTAAACTTTTTTGACCCTGCCTCTTAAAAGAATCGGAATCGATAATCGTTAGGAACCGGAATCGAAACAAGGAATCGGAATCAGAATCGTTCAAATTCAAACGATACCCAACCCTAATTATTACTCAATATTAATTTGTTAAATTTAATTAATAATATTGCTTGTAATCTGTTGCCACAATTTTTTGATTAGATAAAGCATATTCATTTGTACACTGTAGTATCAAAACAAAATTACTAAATAAAAAAAGTTTAAAAACACGAATCATCCTTTTTTCTACAATTTACTTTGTTGAAATGGCTTTAAAAGTTGCCATTAATATGAATATTAAATAGAACTAGAATGTACATTTCCAAAAGAAAATGTGAGGTGGTGCTTGCAGTGGCAAAACTCATAATTAATGAGTATGAGCAATAACAATAGTGTTGCTTTGCCTTTGGCAAGTTACACTAATTATATGCAAGTTTTTAAAAATATATTTTTTTTTACATTAAAACAAAATGCAAAATGAAGCCATTCTATAAAATAAGACTAGATATTAGTTTAAACTATTTATTTAGATATTATAATAAACCAACAGTAGTAATTATTTGAGATAAATTATGAGTAAAATTTATTTTATATTAAGTTAAAATTTTAGGGGAACATTGAATGAATAAGGAAAAAAGGGATAGAGTGTTAAGTGTTAAATGGAGTTGCTCAATAAATCCAAGTTAGTATGCAGGCACGGGTCTATGCAATGTCTAGACATGTTCACAGAACAAGCGCGAGTTAGACGTGTTTAAGAATCTACAGAGAAAGACAGATTCACTCCGCAGCTCAGAGAGAAGCCCAACAGCATCGGCCAGGATCAGAAAGGAAATGCAGAGCGCAACTAAGAGCTAGGACTTCACTTCAGTCATGATAACATGATTTGAGCCATCTCTATTTTCAGATTTTCATCCAATGCAAAGCCACACAGTTTTATCCCACAAATGTCATGTCACAGTGGTCTAATTATTCTAATCATTACAGTTATAAAAGTATCTGAAAAACATAATACACAACTTTTGTGTAGGAAATACATAATTCACAACCTCTTTCAAATCATCATACATTTTAAGCAAGAACTCAGAACTATAGCAACACAAAAAAACTAGTAACATGTTCTTTTACGAGGACAGAATAGTTTTGATCACAAACAGTCAAAACCTTCTGTTACATTTAAAGTACCCAAATCACCATCTTCTATTTTAATCATTGAGAAGTGTAACAGAAAAGGGGCTGAAACGGTAACATCCTTAAAGGGATAGTTCACACAAAAATGAAAATGATGTTCATTTTCTCACCCTCAAGACATTCAAAACATGTATGAACTTCTTTCTTGTGCTGAACACAGAAGTGTGGGTAACCAAACAGTTGACCGTATCCATTGACTTCCATAGTATTAGGTGAACTATCCCTTTAAAAGTTGGGCCGTAGAGGATCTGCTCTTATTTTATCACTGAGAAAACATCACTAAAAATACTGTTTGATTTATTCAAGACTATATTAACCACACTTCAGTGAGTGTGAGCAAATTCACTTCTCGAGAACTACTTTATAATTTATTGTCTTTAGAGAATATTCCTTGAATGGGGTTCAATGTCTATGTGAAAGAGAAAAATATATATATGCACTACCGGTCAAAAGTTTAAGGTCGGTAAGATTTTTTATGTTTTTAAAAGAAGTCTCTTCTGCTCACCAAGGCTGCAATTTTTTGATAAAAAAATACACAAAAAACACAGTAATATTGTGAAATATTATGACAATTTAAAATGACTTTTTTATGTTAATATATATTAAAATGTAATTTATTCCTCTGAAAAAAACTGAATTTTCAGCATCATTACTCCTGTCTTCAGTGTCACATGATCCTTCACAAATCACTCTAATATGATGATTTTATGCTCCAAAAACATGTATGATTATTATCCATGTTGAAAACAGTTTTTTACATTTTTATTTCAGGATTCTTTGATGAATAGAAAGTTCAAAGAACAGCATTTATTTAATTAGAATCTTTTCTAACATTATAAATGTCTTTTACTGTAACTTTTGATCAATGTAACTCATCCTTGATGAATAGAAGTATTGATTTCTTATTTATTTCCCCCAAAAATAAAATACAAATTCTTACTGACCCCAAACTTTTTAAAGGGTAGTGTTTAATGTAACAAAAGCTTTCCGTTTCAGATAAAAGCTGTTCTTTTGAACTTTCTATTCATCAAAGAATCCTGAAATAAAAATGTAAAAAACTGTTTTCAACATGGATAATAATCATACATGTTTTTGGAGCATAAAATCATCATATTAGAGTGATTTGTGAAGGATCATGTGACACTGAAGACTGGAGTAATGACGCTGAAAATTCAGCTTTTTTCAGAGGAATAAATTACATTTTAATATATATTAACATAAAAAAGTCATTTTAAATTGTCATAATATTTCACAATATTACTGTGTTTTTTTGTATCAAAAAATTGCAGCCTTGGTGAGCAGAAGAGACTTCTTTTAAAAACTTAAAAATCTCTCCGAACCTTAAACTTTTGACCGGTAGTGTATTTCTAACTATGTTCACATAGAAATGACAAATTAAGGCTTGAAAGCCTCCAAATTCAATTCAGAATTATTACGGTATTTTATATTAAATCTATAATTTTATCTGATTTGTATTGTGGAATCGCTTGACTAATGTACACATAAATAAACAGACAATTAAAACAAGTCATGCTGATGCAAGAGCCAACTGCTGAATCAGGTTTGCAGTTAGGGAGGTTAGCAATAGCATGCCAACTTATCTCATCTGCAATCAAATGCCAAAAAGTCAGTATGTTTTGGGTTTATATCATTGATAGAGCATCTTTTGGAGTGATATAGAAGTTAAGGTCATGCTGGTTATTTGAACACTATGGCAGATATTACAGGATTATTTTGATCAGCATTCCAGAGGATTTTAAGGATCATAATCGTTCAGTCAGACGGGACTTTTAGGTAACCTGCAATTTTGCCCCCTCACGTGCGAGAAGAGGTGCAGGTGTAGGGGTTAGACAGTCTTGCTTTGTTTAGGAGCAGAAACGCTGCTCTGACCAGGGCGTTCAGCGCTCACTGCTGAATCTCTGGTACCTTTTTCTGCATCAATCTCAGCTCTTCACTCAGATTACTGTTGGCTTTCATCAGTTCCTGAATTTTGGCCTCGGAAGCGGAAAGTGCGTTTTCACCTCCAGGAACTCCTGCACTGAAATCGGTCCATCGGACAGATCAGAGTTCAGGCTCTGAGGGAAAAGAAGAAAGATGGAAAGATGGCCAACATGTACATTATGTACACTAGGATGGCAAGAACAGCTCGAAACAAAATTCCTAAAGCTCCACCGGCTTACCTTAGCTCTGTCTGCTTTGCCTATTCGTAAATCAGTATCTGTTTTATCACACAAATGTCACAGTGGTCTAATTATTCTAATCATGAACATTTATAAAAGTATCTGAAAAACATAATACACAACTTTTGTGTGGGAATTTAAATACAAATTTAGGCTGGGCAACGATTAATCGTGATTAACAGTCCAAAATAAAAGTTTGTGTTTACATAATATATGTGTGCGTAGTGTGTATAATTACTTTGTATATATATATATATATATATATATATATATATATACACACATATATATACATATACATACATACATACACACATGCATGTATATATTTAAGAAAAATATGTTCTTAATATATAGAATATTCATACACATAAATCTAATGATGTATAAATATATATAAAGTATATACATGCAAACATTTCTGAAATATATACATGCATGTGTGTCTATTTATATACAAAATAATTATACACACTACACGCATATATATTATGTAAACACAAACTTTTATTTTGGATGCGATTAATCACCGATTAATCGTTGCACAGCCTAAAATAATTCCAAACCACTTTCAAATCATACATTTTAAACAAGAACTTAAACACAACAAGACTTGGATCATAAACAGTCAAAACCATCCATTATGATTAAAGTACACTAATCACCATCTTCTATTATAACCATTGAGAAATGTAAGAGGAAACTTAAACGGTCCCTTTCTTAAAGGGATAGTTCACCTTCGCTCTGTCTGCTTTGCCTATTCGTAAATCAGTGTCCGTGTCCTCATCGGATGCCACGCTGTCATAGTCTGGCTGGTCAATTTCCTGACTTTCACTTCCATGACGACTTCCCACACTTTTGAAGAACACGTCAACATTGTCTATGAAGAAGTAGACAACAACCATGAAACGTCAGCAAAACCTATAAAAGAAATCGAAGACTGGTGTGTCTGAATGCAGACTGTACCTTTAGGACTTGAGACTGAATTCCCCAGCTGGCGTCGCTTTGCATCACTTAGAATATCAATCACAAGTGTGGCAAATTCATGAGCGTTGAACCTTGCCAGCTTTTGTCTTCCCTGGAAAAGAAGTTAACTCCTAAATTTATTGCATATTCACCATCTGAACAAACATCTGGTCTTATGGAAGCCCTGTATAATTCAGAGGCCGATTAAGCGTGCTCTTTCACATTCTTGTATTTAAAAACAGCTCAACCAGGGGGCCAGGGCCAACTAGGGGATCAGCAAACTTACAACGTGGCCTCAGGATGACACAAAAGTATTTAAAGGAGCTGTATGTAAGAAATGTAATGTTCACTGAACTCGTTCATATTTTCGCAGAACGCTGAACTGAACGAATCACTTTTCATACCATGAACGCGAACGAGAGCGGCGCTCACTCTGTCAGGAATGAACGAGCAGCACGCGCAGTTCACGTTCACGCTCATTTGAAAAGTCAGGTTTTACCTCCAACCCCCGCTTTGAGTCGCCGAATCCACCCCGACAGTATTGTGGTGGAGAATTTGTCTATTTTCACTGGGTATGTTAGACGAGGTCAAAGTATTCATAGTACGGGTAACGTGAAGGCAGGGGGAGTTGCAATAGTGTGCATACTTGGCGCGTGCGAGGCAGATCTGGCGGCGCGCTGCTCGTATCATCACTTATGATCTGCGGTTTTCCACAACACCTGATCTTTTGAACTAAACAGGTCTTATCTACTTGTGTTTGCGTGTCATATGAATAATAAATGCCCCATACATGGAATCAGAGTGCCTGTACTAAGTTAAGATGTTCAGCTGGTAGCTGTTCATTTTCTTTAGACAAATATAATCAGGAAGATTGTTTTATTATAAATTAATGTAAATGGCATTTTCATCATTTACTCACTGTTTACTTCCTTTTGAAGGTGTGAAAATGTGTTGGTTGAGTATTGCACATTGAGCAGGGTAAGCCCAAGCTAATTTGACATTACAGTACATGACTACTTTGGTCTGGTTTACATAGTTACTGCCATTCAGAATATGCTGGATGTTTGTCAGTAGACTGATCTTTTCCCCATGAACCTGAATATACCTTTTTAAAGTCCTGGGTAATTTGGTTCATGCTGGCTAAATAAAAGTTTCACTGAACATACAGTATACCTTGATTACACCTTATATTTTCCAATTTCTACATATCATGATTACACATTATTTAAGGGGTAAATTTATTCTCTATCTCAACATTATTTTTCTCCTGGCTATAATAATTGTCTCTTGTTTATTGGTACAATAATTTTGATTAGTTTTGGAGTGGCAGTGATTTGCAGCTGGTAATGGATGGTAAAGAGGTTCTATTGAAGAAGATAGTGGCCTAAAGAATTTAACAAATGAACGTGAACTAGTTCATTTTTAGATATGTGAACTTAGTTCATTTAAAAAAAAAAAAATGAACTATGAATGTGAACTAGTTCATTATCATCTGTGTGAACTGAACTTTGAGCTAGTTCTTTTTAAGTATGAACTTGCACAACACTGGTTGCAGCATCCGAGTTGCCAGCTCTGCTCTAGTGACCACAGCTGCAGATACAAACGTGTCGGATAAAAAAAAAAAAGTTGGATCGTGCAGCCTATCTGGCAACCTCGAGTCAGAGGGAGGTGGAGGGGAGACACAGCTCTACATTAATTTGAAAGTGATTGCAGTACCAGTTTTGGCCACAATCTTACATACGGCTCCTTTAAAATAATAAATTCTTATTTATATATATTAGGGCTGTCAAATGATTAATCACATCCAAAATAAAAGTTTGTGTTTACAAAATATATGTGGGTGCACGTGTGTGTGTGTGTATATATATATATATATATATATATATATATATATATATATATATATATATATATACACACACACACAAACACGCGCATGTATATTTAAGGAAAAATATTATTTATATATAAAATATTTATATTTATATATAATATAAATTATATATAACTCTATATACAGTATATATGAAAATATTTCTTAAATATATACAAGCATGTGTGTGTATTTATGTATATAAAATAATTATACACAATTATACCACATATATTATGTAAACACAAACTTTTATTTTGGATGCAATTAATCGAGATGAATCGTTTGACAGCCCTACTTTAAATTAAAATGCTACAAATACACATAAAATCAAGAATGTAAAATCATATTTCTTATTCATTTTCCCCTCAAAAACTGTTTTATTGAAGAACACACCACTTTGCAATACAGAGCATTACTTATAGAATCACAAAATTAAGTGTTCGTTTTAAATTAGTCACCGGAGTGAATGTGAACATGACTTGTTGAAAACATATAAGTGGTTCTTAAGTCAATACATTTTAATAGCTCGTCAATTTTCCATTCCTCCGCTGTGTGATTCTAGTCAGCGCTGGATTCAAGCCACCACCGGATTGTTGTCAGTGCGAAACACATTTTTGTGCATGTGAATACTGATTCTAGCCACCACTGGATTTTAGTCAGCGCTTGAGCACTGGACTATGACTGGAAAAATAATGGAGTCGTTGCAAATGAAATGATACATAGCTAGCTAACATGTCGCATTAAACTGGCAGGGTTTAGAATGTTGTAGGCAATTCTTTTGCAAGTAATCACGTTTAATCTTGTCTTGTCTGGATCTTTGGTGTTAATTCGTGAGCACCTTCCTTTCAAAAATCGTTGTTCTCTGAATGGCACCACTGAGAAACACTACTATATATAAAGCAAATGAGTCCTAAAGTCAGTTCTCGAATTTTCTCTTTCAGAATGCATTCAAATTTATACACACAGACACAATAAAATAAATCAATACCTTATAGTGGGATTTATACTACCTATAAATCCCACTATCTTTGGTAAAGATAGTGTTCATTTTGAGTATTTTTTAATGTTTTTCTATATACTGAAGCATTCTTGACATTCCATTAATTCCTAAGGGGTCAAATTGACCCCTGAGGGAAACTTTTTTTTTAAAAACACATAAACTCCTCAAATCCAGTTAATTCTTTCTCGTTTTGAAGTAGGGCTGTCAAATGATTCATTGCGCTTAATCGCATCCAAAATAAAAGTTTGTGTTTACATAATATATGTGGGTGCACTGTGCATAATTATTTTATGTATACACATTTGTATATATTTAAGAAATAATTTAATGTATACACTGTATATAGATTTATAAATGACCAGAGGGAAGGATGAGCACAACTTCTCATAAAATGTATCTTTGTGGTTTGGGTTGTCTAGGCAAACTGTTTATGCATTACAGTTTTGATGCCATTTCCTTTTTTATTCATTTTGTGGCATCTCTGTTTGCATGTTCGTCTGGCAAATTTCTGCATGGTGCACTTCTACTGTAGCTGCAAACACTGCATAAAGGTGCTATAAAAAGTTCACTTGTCAAAGAGCAATATTTCCTGCTAAAACGATTATTGAAAGCATCAAAACTTTCAGTGCAGTACTTGCCTGGTTTCGTGTCTGATGAGTACTCTGGGTTTACAGGAAGGAAAGGCACAACTGTTGTCTCCGTTACCAACGTGCTGTGGTTCTGAGTGGCCAGCCAAACTAAACCAATACAAAGACAGCTCGTCACGCTTTGCACTTGTATAATGTACATTTCATGAGCCTTTTCTTTCACATGCTGATTATCTCACCTGCATCTGTCTCTCTTCGATCCACTTCATCGTACACATCCATTGCTAATTCCTCAAACAAATGATCGCTGAGCTGCAATTATATAAGTTGCATACGTCATCTGTGCTCTCAATGGTTGTAAAACTGCATAAAAGCATGTTTAGACTCTTCAGTTAAGCTACCATTTAAAGTAGTAGTTCTCTATAACACAGTCTACTTGCAAAATATAAAGGGTGCAGCTGCAAATGGTATCATTTATCTCTGCAATCACAGAAGCATTTATCTATTACAATGAGGATATGGGTTTGCGTTTTGCTAGTAGATTGACATCATTTGAACAGTTAAACTGATTCTAAATAAAACTAGTCAAAAACAAGGTGGTGACCCTTTAATTGAATATTTCTCTTAATATACCAACGTAAATTCAGAAATCAGAATTCAGCTTAGTACTTTGCAATAAAACGTGTTAAAAAAAGAAATTTGGATGGACTTCTGTTAATGTTTTAATAAAACAAACCATTAAATTGTTTTGTTGATTGTCCAAACGTTCTGATTCACTATTGAAGTACTGTAATCCTACTGAAATATGTAGTTAAGATTAGCAGCATTATACTTTTAGTTAGTTACTCCCCAACATTAGTGCTCAGTTTTGTTCTGTTTGGAGGCTATGCTGATAATTAAATAAAAAGTAAAATTGAGGACTTACAGACTGCAGTTTTCTTTTTGCAGCTTTTGCAAATTCTGATAACTCCAGGCTGCTATATAAGGAATTAAATAGAAAAATATTAGTTTTTTAATTAAAATAGCTTTATCATCAAATCTGTCATGGTAAAAGATAAGGTGATATTTAATTAACTGCCATGTAAATACTTACACATTTCTTTTTCACCAAAGACAGCGAAAAGAGAAACAAATGGCAAGATATTAACATAAAATAATGTTAACATTAAAAACTTGCTTGGATAACTATCTCAGCTTTTCAGGGAAGTATTCTGGGATGCAATCAGAAGATCCAAAACATGACCAAGCACATCCCCGAATACTCCTCTACTACAGAAGAAACTTCTATAAACCAGTATCATTTACAGGAGAACATCAAAATATATCAGATTATTACTACCTGTCTGCCATCTGTGGTATAATGAAATGCTGTCCACTTTTGTGATCTGAAACACAGAATGATTTACTCATTTACTAACTGACAATCCACTGACAATGATGCACACTAAAGCATAAACACATCAAGCTCACTGTAACATCACTGGCATTTTATTGAAGCATCTGGCACTTTGAAGACCATAACCCATCACCGATCTGACTAAAGTAAAAGCATGCTGTAAAATGGCTTCATCAGCATAAACAGGCCTATAGCTGGATATGAAAACATCAGTTTTCATCATAACACATGGACTCACCAGGCTTCCGCCCACAGAGGTAGAAGGCCAGCCTGTCTGTGAGCTCATACTGTACTTCCACCAGTCTGTCTGCCAGGTCCTGATGGCCAGCCTCCCTGAATACAAACAACACAATGACGTTATGACACATGGCTTTTTATTTTTGAACTTTTAGGTCCTGTGCCAAATGCTGCCCTCAGACCTTGTGGCCCTTCTCAGAGTCTCCTATGAAATCTGCACCAGTAATAGGGCACAAAATTTTTCATCATAATAGAAATGTAATTGATTTACTTTATTAGTTAACAAGGGAACATTTCAAATTTAAGTGTTTCATCATAATAGAAATATAATTGATTTACTTTATTAGTTACCAAGGGAACATTTCAAATTTTTAAGTTTTTCATCATAATAGAAATATAATTGATTTACTTTATTAGTTACCAAGGGAACATTAACATTTTTAAGTTTTTCATCATAATAGAAATATAATTGATTTACTTTATTAGTTACCAAGGGAACATTTCAAATTTTAAGTTTTTTATCATAATATAAATATAATTGATTTACTTTATTAGTTACCAAGGGAACATTTACATTTTTTTTCAAATCATGCTTTTTTCAAATCATGCTTTATTTTCAAAAAATGCTGAAATAAAGCATGGTGAAAAACTTCAATTAGATTTGTACCCTTGGTAACTAATTGTAATAAGTCGTAAAACAGGTAACTGCAGATATTTGCAGTTTTAACGTAATATATTTTAATGCGATTTTCAAGATTTTTCCCAATAATTGATTTTTTTGGCGCTTGCAACACCATGGTCATGGGTTCGATTCCCAGGGAACATAAGAACAGATAAGAATGTAAATCTGTCTAAACAATACTAAAATAACACTACCATGGACTTAACATGGATATTTGTTAGCGAAGGCAACTGATAAATTAAATGAGGTAAGTGATCTATAAATGCAGAGTTATATGCCCAGTGGCTCAGGCCATCAATGCAGTAGCTATTGATTACCTTGCATAGTTGATGGGCGTTTTGCCGTCGGAGTCTGGAGCCCCAGGGTCTGCCCCATAAACACAGAGAAGCTCAGCCTGACACACTTGCCCTGCTTTAGCTGCTATGTGCAGCGGGGTGTTCCCTTTCTCCTGTTTAAATCAGAGCAGAAACGTTAAACATGCATTTTGTATGAGACTGAATATGATAAATGAAGGCTGGAACAGAGGCTTTTACCGGGTGGAAGTAGTTGGCTTGAGCCCCAAGTGACAGTAACCGCAAACAAGTCTCAAGATTGCCAGTTCTAACACTGGAGTGAAGTTGCTAAAGAATCAAAAACAATGGGCATGAATACAGACAGTTCAACAAAAAACCGATGCGCCTTAGATGTGCTGCTAGAGGAACCAGGAACTCTTTCCTTACCTTGCTTAGATCACCGGCTGCTGTACTGTCGTCTATCTCGACAGGGTAAACGATGGACGTAAGCCAGCATTTGATACTTTGCTTTTATAAACTCTGTCTTGTTGGGGCTTTTTGGGGGAGAGAAACAATGGAGGTATTAAAGCCAATCAACATTTGGGGGAGTTGCTTTATCTCAGCTACTATTTATATATATATATATATATAAACAGTTTCAACTTTTGGGGTTGGTAAGGTTTGAATGTTTTTGAATTTCTTTGATACAAAATACAGTAACATTGTAAAATATTAAATGTTTAAAATAACAAATATTTCTATTTTAATATATTTAAAAATATAGCATTATTATTAATTAAATGTATTCCTGTGATGACAGAGCTGAATTCTTTAGTGTCTACAGTGTCACACGTTCCTTCAGGAATCATTATAATGTCGATTTGGTGCTCAAGAAACATTATTATCATTGAAAACAGCTTAATATTTTTGAGTAATTTTGATTCTGAAAAAGATTCTTCAAGGAATAAAAAGTAAAAAAAAAGTAAATAGAAGTTGTCTGTAACAAAATACATGGCTTTACTGTCACTTTTAATCAAATTAATGAATCATCATTGTTGAATAAGTACTATCACCGATTCAAAAACTTTTGAATGATAGTGTATAGAAATCATACATCATTCTGCTATGTTAGAAAATGTTTAAAAACAAAATACTCACTGGATTTTATCCTGAGGATTGGCTTTGCGTTTCCGCTCATGATGCATGACGGGTCCAGCAGAGTGTGCTCCCATATTGCATTAGCGCCATTGTTGTATAACGTCTGAACCATCTGTGAATGAGAAAGAAATTGAGGGCATACATCACAAGACAAAAATCCATTATAAAAACATGCTTCTTTAAATATGCTTTGTGAGTCACAGTCTCTCTTGGAAGGGCCTCCAGTGAGAACGCACACCAATAAACTGTTTTTCCTTAAAACTATTCAAAATACACCATTGATGGATTTAAAAAAAACACAGATCAGTAAATAAGAATGTGGAAAATGTACTACACAACAAGGACACATTAAATGAAAAGAGACATTATGGGATCAAAGCAATCAGTCTGAAGACAACAGGAACTTGAGAGAGAAGATGCCGTGAGGCTGTACAAGAAGAGCACATTAATGACTGTGTGACTGTTCCTCGTGTTCAAATTAAGAGAAGACGGAGTGGTTTTAGAACCACAGACTAAAACAATGGCTTTTGTTATCTCTTTTTATGGAATTTACATTGAGATTGACTTTAAAAACGACAAGAGAAAGTAATTAAATCATTTTGGGTTATTACTATTGCATTAGAAATATATTTGTACATGTATTTTGTCTTGTCAATGTCTTGCCTTGTCATAATGAAAAAAGTCAAATCATTGCATAAACTGTATTTTATTTTCATAATTTAGACCCATACTTAGACACTTCTCATTAAAAAAAATTTATCAGTTTTTTTCTTTTTAATGCATAAAATACCCATTACCCATGCATTACATTTTTAAGTTTTTCATCATAATAGAAATATAATTGATTTACTTTATTAGTTACCAAGGGAACATTTCATTTTTTTTAATTTTTTCATCATAATAGAAATATAATTGATTTACTTTATTAGTGAACAAGGGAACATTTCAAATTTAAGTTTTTCATCATAATAGAAATATAATTGATTTACTTTATTA
This sequence comes from Hybognathus amarus, assembly GCA_030378365.1. Classification (NCBI taxonomy): domain Eukaryota; kingdom Metazoa; phylum Chordata; class Actinopteri; order Cypriniformes; family Leuciscidae; genus Hybognathus; species Hybognathus amarus. Next base: position 38,141 of record JAQIUQ010007058.1, read on the forward strand.
GTTACCAAGGGAACATTTCAAATTTAAGTTTTTCATCATAATAGAAATATAATTGATTTACTTTATTAGTTACCAAGGGAACATTTCAAATTTAAGTTTTTCATCAATAATAGAAATATAATTGATTAACTTTATTAGTTACCAAGGGAACATTTCAAATTTTTAAGTTTTTCATCATAATAGAAATATAATTTATTTACTTTATTAGTTACCAAGGGAACATTTCAAATTTAAGTTTTTCATCATAATAGAAATATAATTGATTTACTTTATTAGTTACCAAGGGAACATTTCAAATTTTTAAGTTTTTCATCATAATAGAAATATAATTTATTTACTTTATTAGTTACCAAGGGAACATTTCAAATTTAAGTTTTTCATCATAATAGAAATATAATTGATTTACTTTATTAGTTACCAAGGGAACATTTCAAATTTTTAAGTTTTTCATCATAATAGAAATATAATTGATTTACTTTATTAGTTACCAAGGGAACATTTCAAATGTCTTAAGTTTTTCATCATAATAGAAATATAATTGATTTACTTTATTAGTTACCAAGGGAACATTTCAAATTTTTAAGTTTTTCATCATAATAGAAATATAATTGATTTACTTTATTAGTTACCAAGGGAACATTTAAATTTTTTTTCAAATCATGCTTTATTTCAATTACCAAAAATGCTGAAATAAAGCATGGTGAAAAACTTCAATTAGATATATAATCTATAATACCTACCTAATATAATAATAATACCTCCCTGTATCCTTAATTTTGACCGTATGGAGCTTTTTCAGCAACCATTTATAAGACGAGAAGTTGATCAATCAGCATTTATTTTGTATTTTAAGATAATCTGTATTAGCCGATTAACCAAAGTTAGTGCTTATCTAGAATCTATCAACAATCTTATGAGTGGATTATTAACATTTCCTTTTTTCAAATATTTTACCATATACTCAGAACTCTATATATCAACATCGGCTATTAAAACAAAAACGCATCTCAGTCAACCACTGACTTTTAAATATGCCTCAGACTAAAGATGATTATTATAATGTCAAAAAGTCTCAGATGAAATGGGTTGATCAGTTAAAAACAAGAAGTATCAAAAGGAACCATATATAGGGTGTCTATTTGTCTGAGTGGGCTCACCTGTAGCTGGTGGGCGGCCAGGAGGTGTTCGACAAATGCCGCACTTGCGAGTTGTGGCGGCCCAGACTGCGGTGAACGCCGCAGCACTCGTCACATATCAGAACTCCTCTGTTCACAGACGCCCAGCGAGGATCTGAGGGACCCAGAGAAAATCAACAGATTCACAGGAAGTAAACAACAGCGTGTCTCAGAGTCAGCAGTGTGTGTGGATCATTGATCAATACATGATACCGCTAATGGAACTTTTTTGGTTGGTGCATGAGAATGGAAACAGAAACACAACACATTTAAAAGGCTGATGGAGGAGATGCTTCTTAGCAGAATCTTAGCACTTGAGAAAATGAACAAGAGAATCGTATCATCACAAAAATGAGAATTAAGAAAGTAAACTTTTTGATTTCATTTTGACTTTAAATAGTATTATTATTTTACTTAAAAATGCATTTGATGTATACAAAGTGTGCGTGTTAAGTTGCTTATGTTCCACTATAAAAGTCTGATAAACCACTAGTAGCACAGATCTCTAAAATGTAGCTTTGATATGCATGATGTAATATATGACGACAGCTAAATGTGGTGCTCAGTTCTTCCTTATAAGGCCACAGCAGTAAAGGGTGAATGTCATCTGTTCATGTATGGCTGTAAAGGCGCTAACTTCCTCTTACACACACGTCTCAAACCACAACAAATGCTAAGCAGCTGAGCTTTACTTCCAGGGTATGAGCAGGTGAACAGGGAAACACTGCGGCTTCTTAGTTTCACTACCTTCAAAAGGGCCGTCAACTGCAGCGTGATTCTAAACTGGTTTCACTTCAGATTTAGACACTGTGTGCAACCGAAAAATACAGTATCAAATCAAATGAACTAAATACAACACATTTTTACATAAAATATAATAGGCTGAACAGGAATTTTTGTAGTATTCGGAAATGTATAACCAACAACTGAAGAGTGATTTAGCAATGAAACACGTGCAACAAGCACGGCTAAAAACTGCAGCAGTAGATTTGATGCACAACATTGAAAGTCAACAACAGAAGATATGGAAAGTATTATAGCTCCATTTATACCTCTCGCCAGCTGAGACCTAGATCACTCAGAGTCACCATCACAACACTAGACAAACTCAACGACCTAGACTGAGACAGAATCAACACTTGTCACTCAACACTTGTCACATACCAAGGCAGTTTTTAATAGAATTTGTCATACATAGCCTCCCTCCTTCACTGAGTCATGATGCCAAATCAGTGAAAGTGGGGTCAATCACACTGGACCTATGACTAATGTGTCTGAGCAGTCCCCCACCCCCTCAACTTTTCCCAAGGACAGATTCAGGCCAACTTGTGATTTCACTTCCTTCAGAAACAACGATTTGAGTCAGCGCTTGCGAGTGTCAGTCAGAATTCCCCAGAACAGAGTTTTGAGGATTTTATTTAATTAGGCAAACATTTATTTTTATTTCTGCAAAATATTAATTCATTATTTTTCCCATTCTTATACGGAAGATTACATTTGAATGGATATATAAATCAACAGCCATTTTCTTTTAACACTGTTGGGGTCTTTAGTCATTTTAGACAATCAAATATATGTTAACTACCAAACTTTAGCAATTTTTGACGTCATTTTTAACTTAAAATTAAAAATGAAGGTACTACAAAACTAGGTAACTTTTGTAACACCTCCTATATGAACACAAAAAGCTAAATGATCTAAAACAATAGTTACCCTTGAACATTGTGGTGAAAAAGGCCACGCACAATAAAATGAATGGGAAATATGAAATGTGAAAATACAGAGCAATTTTTTAGCCTGAAAATACACATATATAGGAATATAAATTCATATATATATATATATATATATATATATATATATATATATATATATATATACACACAGTTTTATTTTCAATTATTTGTATTATTTTATATAGAAATAAAAGATGCATCGTTCATTGAGAGGTGAATATTGTCTAGTACCATGAAATACCCTAAAAATACAAAATGTTAAAGAATGAATATTATTGAAACAAAATATATTAATTTTTTTTAACTAAGCTTATTGTCTTATGTCTATTTTTTGACCGCAGAGGATTACAAGTATTAAATCTGGACTAAAACACATGCTTTTACTGCATCAAGTGAGCAGGTCATTACAGGGGTGATGAACTGAGAAATCAAATTTTCCTTGAGCTTTTGAAATCTAAGAGGTCATCATATTATAAGAATATCCTGTAAGTTTCAGAACTGAAAACATCCTTGTTAGTCCAATAAAAACTTTTCTTGACACCAGGCTCAGCAAACGACTAATTTTTCAAAGTGAACTATAACGTCAAAGGGCATAAAACACCACTCACACAGAAGAAGATCAACGCCTACTTCAACACAGCCGGTTTAGCCCCGCCCACCGATTCACGCATTACACGCATAGCTAAATAACATAGGCCTACCTTGTGATGACAAAGCGGGTCGAGAGTGAAACTCATTATAATATGCAAAACTGTTCTCCACTCACAACAGTGGGCGTTTACTGCCAAGTCTTCAATGGGAGACACTCATAAAAACCAAGCGTTTTTGAGCTAGGCTCAAAACTAGGCCTATTACTTATTCATTTTGATGTTTTTTTAATGTAAAAACCAAGCAAGCGTCATAAGTTGATCTCAGACAACAATATAAAAAAAATTTAAAATGCCAGTTCATGACCCCTTTAAAGTCTCTGACACTTATGAAGTTAGTGACCAATTTGGATTTCACAGCCAGCTTGATGGGATATATGATACCACAATAGCGTCAGTCTAACAGAAACATGAGTTATCTAAATTAAAAACCGATCCACTGATAAGCAGAGAGAAGACTAGAAGCAAGTCACTTCCCTTCATGCACAGGAAGTATCAAACAACAGCTGCAAAGAGGCCAAGGGCCAGAATCAAGCACCTGGCACCAGCATCATTCCCCTCTCACCCTCATTCTCCCTCCCTCTCCTAACTAAGGGCTGATGTCTTCCCCATCAAGTGCTGCGGCGACTAAAAATAAAACCCAGTGCTGAATGGCTAAAAATATTCACCCTAACAACAACTGCCCAATGATCCCTCCTGACATGCTGGGGCAGCCCAGGCCAGCTGGTGTCTGAGGCGTAACGAATCAAGAGGAATCAATATGGGGAATGAGAAGAAAACAGAACCAAACAAATCACAGACATGGGACAGAAAGTTAACCACGTTTTATAGTTCTAACACTAAAATCAGTCTAGTACACTACATAAATGAAGGCCTATGAAACTGTTCTCTACACATTTATCAAATCAAATAAATGTTGTTCAGGTCATTTATAGTGTTAGGAGGTCAAATCTCTCATGAATTTGTAATTATTCATGGACACTTATCACAAAGACAAATCATTACGCATGAACATAGTGTAGTTATGATGAAAACAATGCTTTTTTCTATCTCTCAAAAGTCAGGGCACTGCATGTGTTGGTTAGGGTCACTTATTAGTAATGAATAAGGCCACATCGAGCAAACTTGGATGTTTTCACCTGGAATGGGGTCAAGTATGTTTACACATTTCTCCACAGACAATAAAGTGAAATGAAATACAATGATTGATCACAAACCTTCAGTTTCATTAGAAGCTGAAGAAAAAACCCTAAAATGTAGTCAACACTGCATGCGGTGGCTCGGTCTCAAAACCCACTAGCTGGAAAAGAGCAGCATCTTTGGGCACGCGCAAATGAAGCCTAAAATGCTGTCTAGGTAGACACCTCACTGAGGTTTTGAGCCACGGCCAATGGCAATAACATCATCATGCTCCAAAAAGCACACATTTACTATTCAGTCATTACAAAATCTGAATATGGTTTTATAGAAGGTTGACTTATGATATGAATCATATATTTGTAGAGCTAAATGTTGTAATTCGGTCATTTAATTCGGTAATATCACTTGGCTGTCCAGAGCAAGTTTAGTCTTACACTAAAAATTTTATAGTAGCAGAATATACTCACCCGAACTGCTGCAATCCGCACAAACTTCGCTATTTCGCAGCCGTTTCGACATCCTTGTCTCCGGTAACGCGGGTATTACCATCTATTATCGACTCAAGAATGGTCTACGGATAAATTTAAAGCATGCACCGCTTTGACATGATGACGGGATCCGTTTAAAAGTATTGTATCACTGAAAGAGGATCTCATACCCGAAGAAGAGGACGTGCATACGGAGGAGATCGATGTATGCGAATCGGTGCGAGCGCAGTATGTGGACGAATTTATGTCGTACTATCTAGCTTGAAATTAGGACAGACGAGTCAGGCAGTGGAGCCTATGTCATTATACCGTGCATTAAAAACTACACTACGGAAATGCTTGCCACTGCAAGTAACCCATCAGATTGCAGTAGAGTGCTGCCATCTGCCCTCCCAGACCACACATTTGAGTGTCTCGATAAATCAGCTTTCAAGCGCTGCCTGACACACAGTGGACAGACGCTTCACTGGCAACGCGTGAGATATTTGATTCATTTATCCATTCATTTACAGGTCGTGATAATATTATATTGAAGAATAAGTAAGTCTGAAAACAAACAAATCCTATTAATGTTTGGAATATATCTACAAACTCAAATGAGCCAAACAGTGTCGAGAAACGTAAGGCATCTAGGAGGACGCAATCTTCATAACATACTGCGTTCGTTTCCGCGCATGCGCAGTAGCGGCTCCAGTCGCGAGCCGCTCCTGATGAGCTAAAGATCATGGCATCGGGCTTACCCTCACAGGCAAAAAATTCAAACAGTACCAGTGCGATAAATCATTACAATTGTTTACTGATGTTTCATTTGAAAGACATTTTGTTTTATCTTATTTAATCTTATTAAGATGATGTAAAATTCACTCGTTGATTTAAGAGAATTTAGCATGTTTTAGAACACGACCACCCCTCCTTCATGTGGAATGGTTTAGTCTGGCGTTGGGCTTGTCAATTTTAATTAGAAAAAATAATAATGTATCCTTTACGATTTTGTGATAGAGCATCTACAGCTAATTAAGTTCTTATCGATATTTTATGTTGAGAACAATATTTATAAATACAACTAAATGCTAAAAGGCTTGGGGAACCGTTTTTCAAATGACTGGATGCACCCCTGACCCAAATAGTTTCAACCTGCCACTTCCTTGTTTTTCAAAAGTTTATTTTGAAAAAAGTTGGTTGCGTTTTCGGTGTCTCCTTTGCTAAGGTGTCTTCATCTGTTTAATAGCCATAGTCTCTGTATATTTATCAGAAATGAATTAGACGCATGAAGAGATTTGATGGTTCATGACAGTAGCTAAGTTAGCTCGAAGGCTGGCTCTTGATTTCGGAGGCTGAGACACGGAGAGTTAGATCGAGCCAGAATGTTATCCGCCACCGCTGCTAGCGTCGACGATTTCAGACTCAGGTTTCCACTGCATATCCTGGTGTGGGAGAATGATTACAGGAAGCTGGAAAAAGAGCTACAGACGGTATGTGTGAGATGTCCGTAAATGCTGCTGATGTCTGGACACACTGAAGCTAATGGCCAAATGAACCAATGATTTGACCGCTGAGAGATTTCTGCCTCCTGTGGATGTCATGACATGCGTGTCATGTTTTTAATAATCTAATAAAATTAGACTTGGTGCATTATTGGATCTTACTGCAAGATGCCTCATCAGCTTCCCATCCACTTGTTAGCCACAGCCCTGCTGTTTTGCATTGCACTGGAGAGCTGGTGTTTTTATAACAGTAGAGATTCACTGTAAATAATGCACCGTGCTATAGATATGCCTTTTAATGGAGAAATTCGGTGTTAAATATGTTGATAATACTAAACACTAACAGTAGTAGAAATAAACGCAAACGAAACTAACATTTTGCACATTTATAACATTTATTTTTCACAGTATAAATGGGGTCTTTTTACACTTAAATACATAGACGCCTTTTACATTTTAGGACCTCACATGAGGATGATCATATTTGTGGGTACAGTGGGAAAAATAATTATTTTATCCCATGCTGATTTTGTAAGTTTGCCCACTTACTAAGAAATGAAGAGTATACTTTTTATTGTAGGTTTGTTTTAACAGATAGAGAATATCAACCAAACTTTATTACAAGCATTATATAAAGCTTGTATATAAATTGATTAGCATTTGATCAAGTGAAATAAGTGTTTTGTCTCCTACCAACCAGCAAGAATTTTGCTTCCCACAGATTGGTTATCTGGCCATGTGGAACAGAGATTAGCCCTGTCACTTTAAGAAAGTACACCTAATGTCCTAATGTCAGTCGAACACCTGTCCACAGAATCTGTACCTTCCATTGCAACATCTCCACCAACATGGGAAAGACCAAAGAGCTGTCCAACGTCAGGGACCAGATTGTAGACCCTTATATAATGTGTTGTTTTCTTGATCTTTCATATTCTGTCTCTATCTGTTAAAATAAACCTACCATAAAAAATACAGGCCCTTCATTTTTTTGTAAGTGGACAAACTTACAAAATCAGCAGGGGATCAAATAATTATTTTCCCCACTCTGTGGCATCTAAAATATTGAAAACCTCATGCTGTTGGTGATTGATAAATCAGACATCATGACATCGTTTCACAGGAAGAGGGTCTAATATTCTGGTTTATTACAGTTGTGTTCCACATTTTTATCTCCCCACCCACAAGCCACGCAGCAATGGTTATGATTTTTGCCCCTTTTCAGTTATGAACTGTCTGTGTTTACACTCCTTTCAGAGTTACATTGAAGAGGTGGATCCCCGGGGCCGGACCCCTCTTGCACCTGGCCGTCTCACTTGGACACTTGGAGTCCGTGAGAGTGCTGCTCAGACACGGCGCGGATGTTTCCAAAGAAAATGACAAACATTGGACAGGTGAGAAGGAAGATATAGCTTCAAAATAAACTGCATTGGCTCTCACAAGAATGCCATTAGAACCATTACCACCACCACTTCCTCGGCTTGTATCATCAGTGGTTTTTCCAGCCAGTGAAAGTGTTTAGGACCTCTGTTTCAGCTTTTTTGCATTATATATACTCTAATAATCCCCTCCTTAATGGTCATTAGTCTTTTTTTTGTCACATGTGATTTATAGTGTACTATATAGTGGTGCTAGACTAGTATGTTTACCTTTCCATTACAAGTCTATATCCTTGGGTAAGCATAAATACATCATATATTGTGTTGTCTGTACAGTGCTGCAGGAAGCGGTTAGCACAGGAGATCCTGAGATGGTGCAGCTGGTGCTCCAGCGACGAGATTATGTCAAAGCCTCCACTGCATTGGGTGGCGTTCCAGAGCTACTGTGCAAGATCCGAGAGGTGCGTCTGTCAAAATACTGCAGAAACAGTACTATTGTGAAATTTTAATTAGTCTATTCATTAGTGCCACATGATCCTTCAGAAATCATTCAAATTCTGATATGCTGATTTGGTGCTCAAGAAACATTTCTTATTTAAGATCGGTGTTGAAAATAGTCATGCTGCTTAATATTTTTGTTCATATTGTTTTATTCTTTCAGCAATCCGACTTTTTCATTTGGCACTGTTCTAAGCTCAGATATTGTAACTTTTGCTTTCGTTTTTGACGTGTGTCATGTGTATTTAAAGCTTGTCATTCAACATTAGAAACTCCACCCCAAGGCTGAATAACACCTCTGCCAAGAGTGTTATGCATGTGTTCAGTGATTAGAATATAAATCTTTCAAAATGTCTATTAGAGCAAGAACCGATATATCGGCATGCCAATATTATGGCATATAGGTTTTTCCAAACTATCGGTATCAGCAGTTATAATGGCCGATAAATTAATATTTAAAAAATAAAATAAAACCGGACGAAACACGCTTGAACCATGTCATGAGTGTTGGAGTTGTATAGTTTGTCCACCAGAGGGCACTCTAGACAGGCAACACTCGTTGAGTTGGTCACGATACATACATCGCTTGAATAACAATTAAAAGAACATCCGCATCAGTTCTCTTAACTCTAATAAGTGTGACAAAATTTGTGACTATCTTGTCCAGTTTTGCTGCTGTTAAATAAGCAGAGAATGAAGCGGAATTAGCTAGTAATAATTACGTTACGTTGTTACAGTGTAGTTGACTGACTGTCCTTTTAACTTTCGACAATGTGACTGAAGTATTTCTTTAATAGCGCATGACCGTTATAGCAATGAGACGTATCATCTCTCCTTGGCCTGTTATATTGAAAATATATGTTTTACAATTTGCAGTATGACGTTATCCATTGCTAAATTATGGCTCATCATTGACTAGCTAACGACAAAGCTAGCTAATGCCACTATCATCAGTCTTTTCTGTTGTGACTATAAAAGAAACAAGTTTCTTTTTTAAAACGCATTGTCATATTATTTTAGTTAAAACTCATAAATAATTACAAATAACTAATGTTAGGGAAATCTGTTAATGTTTTGTTGCGCGTTTCTGAAATAATAAAAAATATATATATCGGAATATCGGCTTTTAAAACCCAAAAATATTTGTATCGGTATCAGCCTTCAAAATCCTTTATCGGTCAGGCTCTAATGTCTATCATAAACTACAGCTAAAACCCATAATCAGCCCTACCTAAATTTAGTCAGGAGCAGCTTTTGGTTGAAGCCCTGATGCAAGTCATGTGAAAGGGCCTGAAGTGTAATGAAGCTCTTTTGATCCCAGTCTCCAGATTTCTACATGGAGATGAAGTGGGAGTTTACTAGCTGGAGTAAGTGTTTTTTTATCTCCTCTCGTGAATCCTCATGACTTTTTTTAGGATGTTGAATTATCCTCATCTTGCGCTTCTCTCACTCCAGTTCCTCTGGTATCCCGTGTGTGTCCCAGCGACGTGTGCAGAATCTGGAAGAGTGGAGCCTGTCTGAGAGTGGACACCACCCTGCTGGGCTTTGACAACATGACCTGGATCAGAGGAAGAAGAAGCTATATCTTCAGAGAAGAGAGTTAGTTATTCACTCTGACTGTCTAGTCTAGTTCACCCATCTGTGGTTTACACATTCATTTGGTGGTGGGGTTCTAGCAAATGTGCTGTGAATTCTTCTGTAGCTACAGTAACATGATCAGTAACATGTGTGTCCTCACAGACAACTGCACTGAGCTGATGGAAGTTAATCACGAGGACGAGGTGGTGGACACTGAGCGCTTTGATCTTTCCCGCGAGATGGAGGATGTCACCCTGGACTCCATGCAGCCCGCTGAACAGGAAGTTGCCAAGAGGCTGACAACACCTATTGTTAACACATATCTGGACACAAGGGACATTGCGTTTGAGAGGTATGGCCACGTATATACTATTTACTTCTAGTGAATGTACTACTGTTCAAAAGATAAGGGTTAGTTAGACTTTTAATGTTTTTGAAAGAAGTCTCTTATGCTCACCAAGGCTGCATTTATTTGAAATGCACTGCAGTAAAAAAATGTAATGTTGTGAAATATTATAGGGCTATCAAATGATTAATTGCGATTAATCGCATCCAAAATAAAAGTTTGTGTTTACATGATATATGTGGGTGCACTGTGTATAATTATTTTATATATATAAATACACACTCATGCTTGTATATATTTAAGAAATATTTTAATGTATATACTGTGTATAGATTTATATATATGTTATATATGTAAATATAAATATTTTATCCATAAATACATTTATTTTCTTAAATATACATGTGCGCATTTATATATATATATATATATATACAATATAATTATACACAGTGCACCCACATATATTATGTAAACACAAACTTTTATTTTGGATGCGATTAATCGCTAACGTTGACAGCCCTAAAATATTATTACATTGCAAAATAACTGCTTTCTGTTTTTTATGTAACTGTTTTCTACTTTGCTGTGATGGCAAAGCTGAATTTTCAGCATCATTGCTCCAGTCTTCAGTGTCACTTGATCCTTTAGAAATCATTCTAACATGCTGATTTGGTGCTCAGGAAACATTTCTTCTTTTTATCAATGTTGGAAATAGTTGCTGCTTAATGTTTTTGTGGAACCCCTGGTTCATGTGTTTCAAGATTATTTGATTCAGATGTTTCAGAAGAACAGCTTTTATTTGAAAATATATATATATATATATAACAGTTTTGTTACTATTTTTGTTTTGTTTTGTTACTGCCTTTACTGTAATTTGGTCAATTTATTGCATCCTTGCTGGAAAAAGTGTTAACTTCATTCAATAAAAATCTTACTGACCCCAAACTTTTGAACAATAGTGTATATGAAAATAAATGGATTTGGGTGAATATTTTTGAACATTGACTCAAAACTCTAATCTGACTTGATTAATTGAAATTGAACTGTTAACACCATTTTTGTTGCTGAAGTTTAAATCAGAGATGCTATTAAAACATTAATTCTGTGTTTAGGTGTAAATCCGGTATCTGGGGTTGGAGGTCAGACAGAACAGAAAGTAGTAAATGGATTTGAAGCCAAGGTGAGCCATTTACCATCTATTTATGAACTATAATACCATTAAGAATCATTGGAATGAGAAAAATTGCTATTTTAGAATTACAGATGCTCCAAAGGGAAAAGTTAATCTTCAGAAACATCAGACTAAGAATAAGGCAGTCTTTGTGCTGTGGGTGATGATGCTGCTTTTGGCAGGTTTTTTCAGTGAACAATGTGAACGTTGTGATTCGCACCAGGACGGAGCACCTCACAGACGAGGAGAAGGCCAGGATAAAAAGTAATTAACCCACTTTAAGATTTACACTATATATATCATACCTCTTTTCCACCAAAATAGTGCTGATGCTCTACCGGGAAACTGCTAATCTCTTCTGAAACCGACCTATGTTTTCACTTACTTGAGGCATGAACTGTGAGGTTATTACAGTACATAACCAGCAGACAAACAATCTAGCACACCACAGTCTTTATCTAACCAGTGTAACATAAAGTATTATGATTCAGTGTGTTATGCAATCACAAGCTGCTTTTGATGGAATGGCCTAAAGTTAGAAAAATCAATTTCCACATTGAATAGATGGACTGAGGAAATTAAGTGGAGCAGCTGTGTGGGGTGACAAACCTATTAACAAAATGTGTCATTTGAACATGCGACTATCGCCGCATTTGTGTTTACGTCTGTAAACAGATTTGAAGAGCAGTCAAATGTGATCTTGTCCCCTGGCCTCTGACATTATCAGTTTCATGTTAGAGGGATCAGTTTGAAGCCCATAATTGCTTTTCTGCCAATAAAAGCTCATGAAATTGTCCCACATTGGGATACAGCACACTGTTGGTGGTAAAGAGCCAATAGGCTGTTCCCTGCAGTTCTCTGTTATGTGAACTGATTAATATTAATTTCTGATGCTTTTGATCTTCACAGGTGAAAGGAATGTTCTGGAATCTTTAACTCGGCACCGTAGAACATACAGATCGGTGCTCAAGGGGTAAGACGAGCACACGAAACGGACACTGAATTTATTTTCTTAACTTTTGGAAACTTCTGCCACACTTAAGAATGTCTGTCTGTCATTAAATTGGATGCAAAATATCAAACCAAGCAGCATTTTTCAGAAATAACTTAAAGGAGAACTCAGGCGCAAAATTAACCTTTGGTCTAATTAAACATTGGTACCTAGTCAACCGTTCTCTGAGATTTGTTTTCATGATAATCGAATGTAAATAGTTTTATCTTTAAAAACTGTTTGGCGTATAATGCTAGTATATGGGGGCATTTAATAAATAAAGTAATCACTAGTTAATACCACTAACAAGCCTCAAATAGCCCCATGTTAACACAGTCATGGTTCGACTTGTCGAGACTGTTTTCCAAGACTGTTCCTGTCTGTATAAAGTATCTTCTTATTAAACGGTCTGTACACTTACAAAGTTCTCAATGCTTCGTTTTGCATGTACGGACCCTCATTATGTTAGTGTGGGGTATTTTGAGCCATGTTAGTGGTATTAACTAGTCAATTTCTTTTTACTTATTATATTCCCCCATTATGAGCGTTATATGCTAAACAGTTTTAGAGATAAAACTCTTTACATTCGATTATAATGAAAACAAATCTCAGAGAACGACTAGGTACCAATGTTTTATTAGACCAAAGGTTCATTTTGCGCTGGAGTTCTCCTTTAATAATTCTAAGACATTTTAGAAATTATTTTTAACCAACAGGTCTCAAGGTGATTTTTAGTGGGTCTATGAATCCTTTCTTCTCTAGTTCATTACATTTACGTTACTATGTACATGTTCCAAATACTATTTTGAATAGTATCTGTTGATTTGTAATTTGAAACCTAACAAACTTACTATAGTGGATTGTTATGCTTAATGTGTGCTTGTGCCATCTTTCTTTTAAAAAATAAATCTTGGTTTGATACTTTATCTAATTCAGATACATTCACTTAGTGACATTCATACATCCATGTGGCTTAAAGTCAAGCCTACTTACAAGGACGTTTTCAGTTCTGAAACTTACAGGATATTCTTATATGATGACCTCTTAGATGTCAAAAGCTCAAGGAAAATTTAATTTCTCAGCTCATCACCCCTTTAAACTCATCATCGGAGAAGAAATATACTGCAAGAGAGGAGTTATTTTGATTAAAGATGAAGGGGACACAGGATGTGCACTTGAAATTATTTCAAATAAATACTGTAATATTTCATTAAGAAAAAAATTGATTTCATGGTGACTAAGTGTCTCCCAGTGATTTTTATGACCATTGTATTTTACAAAGCTGAAAGGATTCTGTATTTTATGTTTGTATGTATGATTACAGGACATGACTATGGAGTTTGCCACTGCCACAAACCCCACAGCTATTACTCCAGAGGAGTACTTTAACCCCAACTTTGACCTGCAGGGTAGAGACATTGGTCGACCTTTTGAGCTCACCATCAGAACACAGAAGTAAGACAGGACATTCACTCAACTACACAAAAATGTTTTTTTTTTTATTATTATTATTATTATTTTTTTTTTAGAAAATGTGTTTGTGTAAAGTTTACATACACATACACTGCCCAGCCAAATATAAGGTCGTGGTTTGGATTTAAATAGGCAAATGCTTAAGAGTCAATGATTGGATTGTTATTTCAGTAATTATGAGTCTAGCCTTTTGGGAAAAAGTTCTTCTGACTAATTGAGTGTGTAGCTTTTCATTTCTTAAACTAGACATTTTCACACATGAATTGCCACCAATCCAGACCTTAATTTCTTTTAAAATATTTGGGATGTTCTGGAGACTTTACAGAGTTTTGGACTCTTGCATTGTCCATACAAGATCTTGACCAAAAATCGATGTACCTGAAATGAAAAGCTACACACATACCATCAATTAGGGTTAGAAGAACGGTTACCAAACAAAAAACATGATAGAATCATAATAGTCACTGAAATAACAAACAAAATAAGTAACTTTTATATATTATACATGCACACACTGCTGTATAATTTGTTTTAGAAAAAGTCTCTTATGCTCACCAAGACTGCATTTATTTAATGAAAAACGGTTAGATTGTGAAATTACAATCTTACTGACCTCAATCTTTTGAGTTAGAGTGTGCGTGTGTAAGAATTTAAGAAAATGGTTTGAGTTTTTGTGACCCCCTTCTCAGGTTTAAAGGCACCCTGTGGATGAGCGAGGAGCATCCTCTGTCTCTGGTGGAGCAGGTCACTCCCATCATTGACCTGATGGCTCGCACCAGCACTCACTTTGCCCGACTCAAGGACTTCATAAACCTCAGGTTTCCCCCTGGCTTTCCTGTAAAGATCGGTGAGTGAAAGAATTAAAAAGATTAACAAACAGCCCTATTCCTCAGTTCTGAAAGTAAACCCTGTCCAGCGAAATATTTGTAATGCAATGCTTCACTTCAGTTTGAATATTAACTTCTCTAACCTGCAGCAAAACTACAAGTACACGTACAACAGTCAACTAAACGTTTGCAAATTATGTATGGAAGCTGGTTTAGTATTAACTAATCTTACTTTCCTGTTTTTCAAGACTGCTTTAAGGTTTCAAGCCTGAACTTAGGTGTTGTCTTTAAAGAAAACTTTGTAAAACAGTTCTGCTTAAATTTTGGTTGTCAGACAGAGAATACAGATATCAATCATATATATTGCTTGTGTGAATGGCTTCAATATAACTGGTTCATGGGTTCTATTTTTGTTGTGTTCCTGCAGAAATCCCACTGTTCCATGTGTTGAATGCCCGCATCACATTTGGAAACGTCAACAAGTGCAGTACAGATGAGCCTCTGGACACCAACCAATCCACTTTCTACACCCACACCTACAGAAGAGAAGTGTGACAACCAGGCTTCAGGTTTGGAAATATTTCCTCGTCTGTTTGAATAACTTTTAATGAGATGAGGTCAACCATAAATTCTGTCATCATTTACTCACCCTCAAGTTGGTTCAAACCTATATGAATTTCTTTCTTCTGCTGAACACAGAAGATATTTTGAAGAATGTCAATGACCTAACAGTTGATGGACCCCATTGACTTACATAGTAAAAAAATGACTATGGAAGTCAATGGGATACACCAACTGTTTGGTCATTGACATTCTTCAAAATATCTTCTTTTTTTAACAAAATGAATACTTTTTTTTTTTTTTGGTGAACTATGTCTTAAGCACTTCACCTCATATAAAGAATTAGTTATTTGGATTGGTCCAGCAGGGAAATGTTCTAACATGTATTTTTCACTAAATATTGTTTAGTTGCTCTTGCAGAACCTGATCAATTCGAGGTGTGTCCGTCTGTGTTCATGGCACCTTCACACTATCACCACCGAGGAGGCTACCGCCACACCAACGCACGCCAGTACAACCCAGTGCACCATGATGAAGAGCTGCTCCAGTACGCCATTCACCAGAGCCTGCTTGAGTCCAGTGCACTTAATTCACAGGTCAGAAAGCTTCCTGTGACTGTATTTTGTCCAATTCTTGATGCTGTCTGTCTCTAATTTGCAATGTGGTGTGTCTTTTTTTGTAGGAAACTTTGAGTGATTCTGATGGACAGGTGACACAATCCATGATGAACCGGTTGAGTGATGGGTAATTGTTGCATTATTCAATTCAATTCAAATTTATTCTGTATAGTGCTTTTCACAATACATCATTTCAAAGCAGCTTTACAGAAAGTGGATTTCAGAAATGTACATGAAAAAACACATTTAGTTAATCATGTAATAATTTAGGGCATAACATATCGCGGCGTCAGTCGTCTTATCGCAGGTGTTGGGGTATCTGAAGTCTCCGTGAGAGGCTGGATACAAACTGAAGCTGACTAACGCCATTTTTCTCGGGATGCGAATAACAGCAGAAAAGCAAATGGGAAATAATTAGCATAGCTGCTGTTCATAATGATTTCTATTGCACTAGAGTAGATGTTAAAAACTTGAAGACAGTGACTTTGGGCTGTCCCAGAGTCACCCCCTCCCTTCGACCTAACCACAATCTCTCCGCAACTCAACCCAGTATGCCGCCAACCCGTTTGACTAAGGCTGTCGAGACCCACTGGTTTAATGCTGTTTCAGTGGCAACGGTTCCATATTATATGTCCAGTCTTTTGTTCTGGGGAAAATAGAGTTACACATACTGGGGTGCGTTTCCCAAAAGCATCATTAGCAAACTATGGTTGCAAGTTCTGTCGTATTCAGCATAGTTCAACAAGTCTGTGAAGCAATGCAAAATTGTGTGGTTGGAACGACAGCTTTCGAGCTGTGGTTAGAAGCATAGTTTCTAGATTGTGTGACATGTGGACTCAATAAATCCTTATCTTGAGCAAAATGAGCAAGTTATAATTCAGTACAATCTATTATTCTTTTATTTTAAATGCATACCAATGTAATTTAGCCTACGTCTTTTACAATTTAAAGCACCGTTTTTGAAGAGTGTGCATGTGTGCTCTATGTAAGAATGAGCCTATGATTGAAACTGTAAATAAAGCAAAATAACAGAAAAATGAGAAATAGTCTTCAGATGCCATGTCTGTAATTTATAGCAAAACTTAGCTTGATTCAAAACAGTAAGCTTGTAATAATGTTTTTAATTCCAGTGGTACTGGTGGATTTCCGTGGGATGTCTTTGCATCATTACGTCACATCTGTA
The DNA here is from genome assembly GCA_030378365.1 of Hybognathus amarus. Lineage (NCBI taxonomy): Eukaryota > Metazoa > Chordata > Actinopteri > Cypriniformes > Leuciscidae > Hybognathus > Hybognathus amarus. The sequence continues at coordinate 55,435 of JAQIUQ010007058.1, forward strand.
CACATAAAGGAGTCGACTCGGCTAGTATAGGCTATATTGTGTTTGGGGATGTTGGAGGTGGAGATTTATAGCCTTTTCTCACAGCACTTAATATAATTAAACTGATGGCGGATTCAGAAAGTTCCAAACGACAATCACTAGTGACAACAGATCCACCTGCTGTAAAATGCAAAAGACTTCGTTCAGACTTCTGAGTGGCTACAGAAAAAAGAGACCGCATACGGCTCATGCAAATGACTGCAATGTCAGATTTCGAACAGAGATGGCGACAAAAGGAAAAACTGCCGGACTGGCAGCTTTAAAGAGCAACATGCAGGTTGAAATTATTTCTGAATTAATACTTTAAATTGTCTGCAGAGGTCTTTTAAAAACACGTATGTAAAAATGACTAATGAAATCTCATTTGATGTCGAGATTTTGATGAAAATGCGCTAGGCTCTGGAATACGCCTTTCCCGCAAACAACGCGTCATATGACGTAGCCCGAGGAAAACAAATGAGCTTGCGGTACGCTTCTCATTGCTGGGTGTTGATGTAGTGAGAGACAGAAAGTGTTAGAGAAGCCATAATGGTAAATTATTGTGTTTGTGTTTGTTGCACTGAATTCCAGCCTGTCATTTTCCTTCTAGGAAAAACAAGGCTTTTTGGTCTTGAGTGCGTTATGTGCAGGTGAATAGAGCAGACTTCACTGCCGCTTCTGTTACCACACACACTCGGTCGTTTGTGGCGCACATTTCACTCGGTTTAAATGGTATCACTAACTGCAGTTGAAAAGCATTATTTATTTGTTGTTATGGCATGGTCATTTGTCAATGTTGATAGTGCTAACCAGCTTGGATGGACTGCATAATCACTGTCAGTGTAGAATATGAGAAGACAAAATGTTGCTGGCTTAAATTAAGACAATCTAAATGGATGTTTAATCAAGAACAAAGTCGAATGTATGTTTGCTTAAGCTGATTTATTACAAAACACCAAGGTACTAGCCATACAGTAGATGAACCAGCGTTAGCCACGGTGCTAACTTACATGAACTCACTTGCCCTATTCGCCACTGGTTTTCTCGACACCACAACTCTAACGTTACTTCTCTCCTCTGCCCATTGTTTGTCCCCCGATCTCCCCTGACTTCTATCTCGCCTAGAAGGCTCATAATTATATGCATGTGGGCCATCATAGGCATATTCGTCAACATCGCAGAACGCGGTTTCGTCATTCGAATCCATTTTAACCTGAGCCTGAACTTGTCTTGAACAGACTCCCTCGTCGATCGTCACTTCCGGTTAGTGTGTCGTAGACGCAGGAGTTATTTTATCACAATTTTTCTCAAAATATCGTTAATGACTAAATATATATTACTCCAGTTCAGAAAATCTAGTCGTTTTATCGTCTACATACGCTATCCTGAAATAGGGGTGTCCAACCTGCATGTTGCTCTTTAAGAAATGCGTAAATCAATACTTTTATAATGTTACAAATATATTCTATCTAAAATAAAATGCTGTTTTTTTTTTATTTCAATTCATCAAAACATTCTGAAATATGTCACACTTTCCTCAAAAATATTAAGCAGCACAACTGTTTTCAACATTGATAATAAGTTGTAATAATGTTTTGAATAAATTGCATTTTAAAATACATTCAAGTAGAAAACTGTTATTTTTAAATTATAATACCATTTCATAAAGCTGTTTGACTGTAAAAAATCTCTTTGACCACAGCCTTTTGATCAGTAGTCTATTTATTAGAGGAGAAGTATAGGTAGAGTAGTGTTTCTAAGTGCTCTGTTCATTCCTGTGTACATTTTCTGAAAATTGTGTTATTATGTTCTGTTACCTAACCACAGGTCTGAGTCTGAGGGAGTTTTAGTAGACCTCAGTGACACCACACCCTCCAGCTCTGTCTCCACCTCCAGCCCCGACACTGACCTGCGATTGGCTATGGAGCTTTCGGCCCGGGCACAGGAGGAGGAAGAAAGGAGAAGGAAAGAAGAAGAGGAGGAATTAGAGAGGATTTTACAACTCTCCTTAATGGAAAAGTGACGAAGTAAGATGAGGGAAGGAAAGACAAAGGGAGTTCCTGTTATTGCCATAACCATTAAAACCTTTTTTTATTTATACCTTTCTTCAGATTCACGCAGCTCTCTGTGGCCACTGACATACGACTTAACTTAGTTACATATTCAGTTTGGAGCCGACATCTGGAAGGTTCTGCTTCCTTATCCAAAAAAAATACGCATTTTTTTCCATGATTTTTACTGCTTTCCGCTTTCTTTCCCTCCTTTAAAAAAGGTGATCACGCTTGTATTTTATATATAAAAAAAAATCAGTGCTGCTTTTTTTAATATTATGTGGTAGAAAGGTTGTGATGTCCTTGGCAGTCCAAACATGAACCTGTGTGAGTTTGTACATCTTGACAGTAGACACATTGTTTGTTTGTTTTGATAGAAAGGATGTTTTTTTGCATTAACATTAGCTTTAGGTTTATATTAATACTATATCTCAGGGTAAAACTGATCACCAGTTATTGGTTCCTTTAAAACCATTTTATACACAGCCAAGGAAAGTGTAAGAAATGGATGTTTCACACAAAGCAGTAGGACAGTACCATTCTTAACCCCGTGTGCTTTTGTCATTAGACCACTTCTGACTGAAGCATCTGTACTGTAATGGCAATAAATCCACACCACTGTGCCTCGCTGGAGTAAGAGGCACTCATACAGACCGGAATATTCCCGATGTAAGCCAATACGCCTCAAGCTTTTAGTCTGCCTGATTTGTAAAATGATACAATAAAACCGCTCAGATCGCCAAAAGTATGTTGTAATGCAAAGCATGAATGTGGCAGTTCTGGGTCACTTTTTCTGGCACCAACCAAACCTCATGCTACACTAAAGGACTAGGAGAATGTGTGACAAGAAAACCAGCTGTTTTTGTTTCGGAAGGTGACGGAAATGTGTGCGGTTGAACAGCATTGTTTGTTGACTGAGGTTCTGAGAAATGTGATAATTGATAAATGTGGAAGAACCTGCCCTGCTCTGTTTGGGAATCTTTAGGGAATATCATGCTGTTCCTTCCTCTTGTAGCTGACAGTGCTATTTATTTTGTTGCAATTTTTTTTTTCTTGATAGGTCTTTTGTTGACTCATTCCTGTAAGTGTTTTTTTAAAGCCTTGTGAGGCTCGAAGACATCCGAGTATTGATTATTGACTTATAGCTTGCAGTATCTCTCACTACTTTTTGTATGAACCAGTGTCCTTGAACCGACCTGTCACTATAATTTGTGGACATTTATATAGCTTTATTCTTCCTGTAGCAAACAAGGATCTGAGGCTACAATCTTGCATTTATAAAAGGGATGTTGTAATTTTAGTTTCCTGATTTTATTTTTATGCTGCATTAATAACAGCCTAGAATAAATCAAATGCTCTGGCTACGATTATCCACACACCATTATTCTTGGACACAGAATTTATTTTCCTTCTTTATTTAAAACCTAATTTAACTTTTGGTATTTGGTCTTAACTAACTAATTGCCAAATTGTTTATTGCTCTACTGGATCAGGGTTAGTGTTGGTTTGATTCTGGATTAATTGTCATTGCTAAAATAATGCAAGTTTAAAGTATCCTGTTTGAGCATGTTGAAGATATCCTGAAGGCATTTGTAAACTGTGATGTATGTTTGACACACAAAATATGTTTTTACTTTAATAAAAGCACTTTATTGATTTTATGGAGGTTCAATAACTATGGAAGCTGCATGGACATGGAAAATCAAATAATAAAGGCATAAAAGCTATTATGTTGATCAGATCAATTTTATCATTAAAAATCGTTTTTTTACTAATTGTTTTACAAGTAATTTGACTTTGTTTAGTGAAACATGTCTGATACTATTGGCAAGGTATATTAATTATTATTTTTTTAGTTATTTACATGTTTGTCTTAATATTCATGCTGCTCTTTTTTAATACGATCATTTCAAATCTATCAATTTATTGAACTTTTATTTCAGGAAAGTCTATCCATCTCCTGTGCAGCTTGAATTTTATTAAACGAACCAACAGATGGCACTGTTCTGATGTGTAACTGTTTTTGAGAGTGTGTGTTTAATATTTTCTAATATATTTTTTATATTCTTAATGGAAAGTGTGTTAATAATATTTCTGGTTATGTTTAACCTTAATTAATTAGACCTGTGACAATTACAGTAACATTATTCGAAAAAGAGCATTTGAGATCTCGAGAGCATTCTCTTTGTTGCACAATGAGGTTTGATCGTTTAGCCTCACACACGAGGGTACATCACTCCTCGGTTTTGTGAGAAATTGTGTAATGTGACATTTTCTGAACAGGTCCCTGCGTTAGATGTGAACGGTTGTCTTGGCACCAACAGAGCTTCGAGTGCCATTTGTTGGCAGAGGAAAGCTGTATGTCAGCAGTGGTTTGAGGCAGTGTTCAGTCAATCTCAGCCGTCTCTGGGAATGAAATCATGATTTCATTGAGATCACATGTGAAAGTGAAGGAAACCGTTTTAAAGAAGCTGACTTGAAGGAATTTTTCGAGTGTCAAATGTATCCAACTTTAAATTAAGGCTGATTACTGATAGATGATTGGGTTTTTATGATTATATATAGTTAAACGTTGTTTTGTACAGTCAGTTATGGACAGCAAATATTGGGTTTTACAAAATAAAAGCACCATGGTGTGTGTGTATATACAGGCCTTGGCCTGTTTGTTTTACCATATTCTTCAAAACATCTTATTTTGTGTTCAGCAGAAGAAAGAAACTCGTGCATGTTTGGAACAACTTGAGGGTGAGTAAATGATGACAGAATTATCATTTTTGGGTGAACTATCCCTTTAAATATGGAAAGTGGGATTGATTTAGTACAAAGTGAATAGACCAGCAGCTTGGTTGGCATTCATGTAATGTTAAACAAATTATAGACTAATTATCCTCCAGTGTTGGTGCAAGTTGATCGACTTGTTTACTTCCCAAACCTATTGTAACAATTTCAGTCTAACTGTCAAATGATTTTTATCAAGTCAGAGTTCATATCAGTCATATTTACTATAGATAAATATTTTGCAATATGATGCAAAAGAAGGATCCTGAATGCTACCGCTTGAATTTTTTTTTTACTTTAAAAGCCTTTAATTTCACAGGAAATTGTTTTATTCACTCATTTGGATTGTTTGACTTTAATCAGCTCAAGTGTCTTGCGCTATATTGGTAAATTACCCGAAGCAACTGTCTTCGTGACTTCAGCTCAGCAGGTGTTTGGCTTGTGGACCACCTTCTTAAAAACCATTATGCAAATATAGGCTATACATAAGAATCCATCTGCAACTGGATTTGGATGAGTTCTCTCTTCCATAATGAGAAGAAACGTGGACAGCACACAGGTGGGATTAAGGAGACAACACTTAAATGTGATGTAAATATTCATGGTTTTAGATCTGATACCAAAAACAACCATATTACTTTTAAATGCTAATTAACTTTATAGAAGTATAACATTTTAACGTGTTGATTAGGCATTGTTGCATTCAGTTCTTTATTTTGAACACATTCATACAGATTCAAGTTTTGACATTTATTTCAGTAGGTCTGAACTACCAGTCAAATAACTGGTCAAATAAACATAATACAATAAATACACCAAAATATAAATAAATAAATAAATAAATACGTATAAATTCAGACAGTAGCTACACAATTTAGCAGCTTACAAACGGTGCACATTGATAAAATAGTGTTCAATTTTAACAACTTAAATTACAATATTTTTTTCTTAAAGGCTACGAACCACATGGAGATTTGAACTCGATTTCACTGACATTAAGTGTTTAAGGGAAGACGAAGGGTTTCATCCAATTAATTTGGGCATACTAACGTTGATTTGTAACCTTTGTAACCGACTATTAAGTAGTTCGTTGGTGCTGACGTTGCGGTGTTCTTGGCCAATGGCGAAGAATTGGCTTATTAATATTCAGAAGCAATCCTTCGCCATAGTAGTGTTCAGTTCCCAGCATCTTTCTCTTTCATCCATAGGGATTGTCACCTGCGTCGAAGAGGTTTATAGACACAAACTGCCATCCCAATCATGATCACCAACAGTGTGGATAGAACACTTAAAAGAAGAACTGAAAGAGAAGATAAAATTAACAAACAGATCAAATAAATCTGCTGATGATGTAGTGCAAAATACTATGGTGGAATGCACATGATTTCAAGCTTTTGCACAAACGCTAGCATCTAAAACTGAATCAGTGATAAACTGTGATGTCATGATGTATGATGACACTGTCAGGTTCACTCATTGTGAATGTGAAAGGCCTGACACAGGTTCAGTCGCGTGTGTGTAGTCATGTCTTACCCAAATTTTGTCTCAGCAGGACTTCATAAGGTCTGTCATTTACTTTAGACTCTCCCAGTTGAGCATTTCCAGACTGGAAAAACGTTATGCAGCAAGCGATGAGAGAGACCAGGCGTGCTGACATTATCGCGAAACAGTGTGAAGGATGCAACCGAACCCACTCAGCGCGACGCTGCTGTAAGGTCCTAACGCCGTCGAGTTTATGGTTAAACCAACATCAACATCCCAGAGGAGGCCCTTTGGTTTCAACTGATAATATCCATCGAAGAACTTGTTAAAAATATGTGTTTTTGAGGCAGACTTTTTACATTTTAATATAAATCCAACGTTGATGCTCTGGAGCATAGTTTGGTACCCAATGCCAAAAATTAGTTTAGCTTGATAAAACCCTTATTCATCGTCTGAAATCGTTTAAAGCCCTTTGAACAGTTTGCACTGAAACTGTCTTTTGGACCTTGAACCATTTGGTTCCCATTGAAGTCCATTATATGGAGAAAAATCCGGAAATGTTTTCATCAAAAACCTTAATTTCTTTTCGACTGAAGAAAGAATGACATGGATATATCTTGGATGACATGGGGATGAGTAAATTATCAGCAAGTTGTTTTATTTTTAAGTGAACTACTCCTTTAAGCACATGCCTTGATCACATCAACATGCTTAAATCCATTAAATTGATTGGCTGATTAGATATTTGCATCAAAGAGCAGTTGAACAGGTGTACCTTATAAAGTGGCCGGTAACTGTGTAATTTAAATGTTTATTTTCTCTCCTTTTCAACAACTTTAGTTTAGTTTTTAGATTTCACCTCAACTCATAAAACACTGTTATTGGAGGTCACATACAGTTTGTCACTCACTAGCCTTTCCCGTGCAACTCTTGGTCTTTCATTTGGGTAATTAACGGAAGAGCACAGAGCCTGCAGGCCTTTTGTTAGGTTCCTCTGTAGTTGAATCCGAGGTCCACCTCTACTCCAGTCCCCTGCACTGAAGCCTTTGATCCATTCTGCGGCCTCTGCTAGAAGTGGCTGAATGTGGAATAGCATTATCTTTTCTCTATTCTCTCACCCCATACCTGAAACTGGCACAACTGAGCCGTGTTTCCCAGAGCTGCGATTGGTGGCGATTGAAGATCTAGTCTTTAATAAAACATCTCATTTAAATGCCTGACACAATGCTGTTCTCTTACCGCTTGTGTGTTTGCAGATGCTGGATACTGCAGCTCAATGCAAATCAACATGTTAATTAAGGCGCAACAGTGCAAGGCTGTTCACACTAAGAGAACGAAGGTGGGAATCACAAACAAATCCATACTTTTGGATGGATGGATGGATAGGTGTGAATATTCAGTACAGCTTTATTAATTTTCCAGACATATAAGCAAAACTCTCTGCCACAACCTACAGTGCAGACATAGTATATGAACCACATTTTCAACTATCCATAATAAGACATTCATAGCAATTTAGTATTTGGTCACATCCAGAGTTCAGTAACATCCTCGGTTCTTTATTTGGAAAAAAACGTGGGAAGAAAATGAACACGTTACACATAGCTAGGTTTTGGGCTCAAGTTCTGTTAGAGAATGAAGATTTCAAACAGTCGTGTAGTCTTAGTTCCAAACGAGGAACAGAAGAAACCCTTATTTTTGTCATTTTTCCTTTTCTTGGTGAGGCACAATATCAATACAGGTTTAACAAAGTTTTGACATAAAGTAGCTACAATATTTAGGCAGAGTTAAGGCAGAAAACACATGATTCAATCTTGACAACGGTTATTTCTGGGGGGAAAAATGAGAGCGAAATGTGTGTGATTTCTCTGTTCTCATTTTCTCATTGGCTGAATGAGGTCATCTCACTTGCATGTATCTCAGAAAACGTATGTGCATGACTTACAATGTAAAAAAACACACCGAACTCTTCATTTAATTGTTACATCAACCTTTGTAAATTGCACTGCATGTTATAATTAGGGACTATAACTTATTGAATGTCAGTTTTCATTTTCCGTATTAATCGAATTGTACATCACTTGCAAATAGATCATTTTTTTATGGAAATTTCAAATGGACAAATCCCTGAAACTGCAAAAGTTGCTCTTCACCCTTGTAATAAATTCTTAGTTTGCTGTGGACACATCACCCGATATATATATGGCCTTTTTTAATACAAGTTTTTCTCTCAGTGGTCTAACGTACCCGGACTCAACCCCATACTGTCAGCGTGGATATCTGGCAGGGTTCTCTCCGGTCGCAGACATACAGCAAGGCGCTGAAATCGGATTAAAACAACATGTGAACAACCTTTACCCATTTTATCAAATTAAATAGACTCCAATGTTTTTCTGTAATGCACGTCTCACCTGTTTAAGAGAGCCCGGGGTCCACACGAGCTTGTACACCATGTATATGGGGATCCATATGAAGGAGGAAGCTCCGATGAGCAAAACCAACCGTGATGCTCCAGTCTGGGAACTTGTAGTCGAATAGCGTGAGGGGTTGAGGGTTCAGCAGTGAGCTGATAATAATGTACTGAAGAAATGAAAAGGAAAGTCACCATGAAATCAAAATGGACAACACTTATTTTTATGGAAAATGGCATTATTTGTTATAAATGATTTATCCCTGCACATCATTTTTGGCCTCATAATCTTTAAACTCAAATAATTTCCCCTTCCTCTTGCTGTGAATCAATTCCTGGCAGAAAAAATCAAGTCCCACCCAACATTTTTTCTTGTCCGCGAAGCTGTTTCACACGGATATACATTCAAACCAAAAATTATTCCGAAACCAGATATACATTTTTATATATTTTTTTTTTACTAGTGGGTAAGCGAGGATAGCAAAATAAAGTAAATGTGACATATTAACCAAAAAAAGTCTTGGTAATGCTTCCTTTTACAGTACAGTACTTACAGTGTACTTACAGTGTACTTACCTACAAAGTACTGGCTAATATAAGGTAAGTACATGGAACAGGGTTAGGTTTAGGGGTAGGTTCAGGGTTAGTACTAGTTATTACCCAGTAATTGTAGTTACTAAAATAAGTACATAGTATTTACATGGACTGGACACTGGACTGTAAAAGGAAGCGTTACCAAAGTCTTCATACAGAGGACTACCATTAAAATGTATAAACATTTGCGACCAAAAAAATGATTCAGACAGTTTGACCTGACCAAGTTTTGCATAAGTGTTTTTGCTTTAATTGCTAATGCGAACTTTTTACACCACCGACTAATCAAAATTATGCATTGCTTGGTAATTGGTTGACCTAAATTGGTATTTTCTAATTTTGTACTTTATCTAACCCTTTAAGGTACATCTCAACCATTTGGTAGACCACATTTTAAGTCCCTATATTTCATTGAAAAATGCATCAAGCTTAACTCAACCTGAATGAGCCATCTCTACCGTTTGGTGTAGTTGTGCAATGCTAAAAAAATCCACTAGATAACACTGTGTCTGTGAGCGGCATGCCTTTTCAGAGTCCCTTTCAACAGCACATGACACAGCGAAAATGTACTCCTCCTTTGATGACGTATATCGGCAGTACTTTTAAAAGCAAGACTATTTTGTTGACATATTATTGTTTCAGAGTAGTTGTTAAACAGAATTATGTAACTTAGTTAAACAAAAATAAGTCTTATATGGGTCAAATAATTTTTTCAAAACATGCTCTACCAAACGGTTGAGATGTCACTTTATAGTAGAGAAGCTAGCTAGCTTGGTAAAATTAGCTAATGTTGGTAAAATTAGATATTTACAATGAACAAAAGTTCATCAAAGGGTTAGTGTTGTTAAAATTATTAATTTAATATCATTCAATTACATATGATGAAAAATGTTTGATCAATATAATTTGTTTTACCATTTCTGTTCTGTATATGGTAAATATCAAGAATAAATTTGAAGAATTAATACCAATTCTGGTGTTACTATTAATTTCATAATTTAAAATGGACTATGTTTGTGTATTACTTTATGACAAGCATTGTAAGAGTACATGGTTGGTAATAAAAAAAATCTTTATGTTTTAGACTTGATAAATGGACGTCAAATCATTTTACAGTACAAAACCATGATGGAGCCATCAATAGCAGCCATCAGATTTTTTTTATTAGTCAAGAAATTGCACTTAATATGACTTTTTCCTGAATGTTCTTTTATTATGAACAGACGTCTAAACCGTTTGGTAGAGGACTGTATCTAAAATACTGCAGGGTCTAGTTAATTTTTTTTTGATTGTTGTTATTGTTATCATAATTGAATAAAAAATGCAAAGAAATAATTTTTCCTTTGCTTTTTTCATGGTGCGTACCTCAGCTATTCAACATAATTCATTTGCGAGACAGTCTAACAGATGAATGGTCAAAACCAGAGAAATACCAACTTATTTAATAACTTAAGTTCTTGTTATATTTTATTACCATATTCTAAACTATAGAGAATTAAACTGTGATGATGTGAGAATTGTTGAAGGTGTCTGAATACATTTTGGTTTGATTGTATAGCTCACAATAGAAAACAAAAGACTATCGCTGCTTCTCATTTTACGCGTATTTTAAAGTGTTTCTTCAAAATATGTCATATTATTTTATAATCTTTAACAATGAATTCAGACAACGCATTCTCACCCCAAGGCGTCACCTTTTGAGCATGCTTCAATATTCAACGCTTTAGGCGCCCTTTAGTCAGTTAGGTGACGCCTCGGGGTGAGAATGGGCTGATTCAGATTAGGATACTCCGTACTGTAGTCTCTGTGTGAGTTCAGGTGGATTGATATGTTTGAGAACCTCCTTCGATCGAGGCTCTAATCTGATTATTTTATTTTCAAAAGGTCCGTATTCTCCTGTAAGCCTTACACATTCCTATGGAGACTGGAAAATTGTAGAGTGGTGGCCTTTGTGTCTTGAAGGAACCGAGACAAATGTCTTCTCGCCAGCATTTCAAATAACGTCTCAGAAGATGAGACAGGCAGTCGTTTATCATGTTTTTTTTACAGAATGAAAAAAGCAGAACAGGAAAACTATGATTGTGGAAATGTCAGCCGTGTGTGCTTGCTCAGGCCTGTTGGGATTAGCTATAATGCATGCAGAAGTATCTAAAGTATACTAGGCTATAAGAGTGCATGCAGTTTGACATTTGCAGACTGGGAATTGTGACTGTGTGGACAGGTGAGAGAATGAGATTATAAAGGTAATAAAGGTTGTGGGTGCTTAAATAGTTTTGAGCACATGAAAGATGACTTTAACATTTCACCGGTCAAACACCGGTGACACTTTGCACATACTGTACTGAATGATAAATCAGAACATCTTTGTATAAACTTACAGCAAGAAATGCTGGGCTGATGGCAACCCAACAGACTTTCCAGAACAATCCCGGACTATATCCCAACATTGACTTGATATCATTGCTGAATCTGTTAATACCTGGAGAAATTAAATAAATGAGTTTGTCAATTTTATATATTATTTTGTTCATGCACACTTAGACATGTTTATATACTCAACATGAAACATTCTTAGAACTTTCCTAAAATTCTTCTTAACAACAAACGTTGGTAATGTTAATAGAACGTTCGTTCAGAGTTATCTGTTCTTTAATAATATTTATACAACTTTAGCAGAAAAAGATTATCTATGTGTCATACATGGAAGGTTTCTCAGAAACCTTTTGGTGTGATGTTCATCTTACATTTTTTTTTTTGTAATGGTACTACTTTTTTCAGAGAATATTTTTACAGAATGTTCCCATAATGTTTCCAAAATAAAAGTTTTAAAATAGTGTTTTCTATGTTAATATATTTTAAAATGTAATTTATTTGAAAGCAGCTTAACTTAATATTTTTGAGGAAACCAAAATACTTTTCTTTGAAAGTTCAAAAGAACAGCATTTACTTGAAAGAGAGTTTAAAAAAATTAAATCTCACCATAAAACCAGGATACTGCCGTGGCCTCCAGAAAAACGACAGCTATAATTGAAGAACCAACTCCAAATTCTTCCAGTAACTTTACCACATATGCACCACCCTTGCAAGAAAAAAAAAGTTACATAATAAATGAATAATAAAGTGCTGATTCAAACTCAGCACACCCAAATTAGAAAACACAATGTTTAATATATAACTGTCCTGCAAGATATGCAATCAAATTCTATATTCTATCCTCTATTATTATCATCATTTTGTGTTAAGATACTGAAATATATTCTTATTGTATTGGTAAACTTCACTGAACATAGACAAACTGAAATCCAGAGGTTCGTTGAAACTCACTTTAGTAAGGGTGCTGGAGAGAGCCCAGAAAGCAAACAACCACCAGTCCAAGAACAAACAGCTCTCTCCGATTGGCCAGGACATCTGGGTACTCATCCATTACAGCTGTGATTATGGCCTCTAGCCCACCGAACTGAGGTAGAATACACATATAGACAGAAGAAAGAAAAAAAAAACAAGAATACTTAACCATATTTACATTCAGTTTACAGCTTACAAGGCAAAACTGTATTGAAATACCCTTTTACATTTTTATTCTACTTCTTCACAATGTTCAGTTACGCTGGAATTGTTGTACAGACACCAGTCAAACAGTTTTGTAAATCATTTCAGACTTTGATGTGCCATTTACTATTGTTTTATAAACTATACAAATTCTCACACTGGCTCAGCAACATCATCAGCAATGATGTCACTAGCTGTGTCCCAATTCAGAGGGTGCAGCCTTCGAAGGTCTGGACCAGGTGTTGTGAAATGGGACGGTCTAGCTTTTGAACGTTTTTTGAAAGTTATATTAAACAATACAGGGTTCACAAACTGTTGAAATAGGTACACCATGGTCCATTTCTGTATATAATAAATAGTATAAACCAGGGGTTCTCAACTCCAGTCCTCGCGACCCACTGCTCTGCATATTGTGTATGTCTCCCTTATTTAACACACCTGATTCAGATCCTCAGCTCGTTAGGATAGGCTCTATGTCTATCTTAACGAGCTGATGATCTGAATCAGGTGTGTAAAATAAGGGAGACATACACATATGCAGAGCAGTGGGTCACAAGGACTGCAGTTGAGAACCCCTGGTATAAACTATAGATAATCGTATATTAGTAAGATAAAAGTCAACATTTGAACCGCTTTTTATTTATTTTTACATTTGTATCATTTGATATTTGAGTTAGTTGAAAGCACTACTCACTGTATCTTAAAAAGTGTAATTGGCCACGTTTGAAGGAGCCTTCGAATTGGGACAGCCTTTGCCACGGTGACGCAATTGGCCTTCGAAGGATGCAGCCTCTGATTAGGGATGCGGCCAATATAGTAATTGCAAATTAAATTGAGCGTTTTACTTAACTTTAACACTATTGAGACCTCGGAAGCACTGGTATTTCTGTCTGTCTGTCTGTCTTTCTTTTTGTTTATATCTATATTTATCTTTTTAACTTATCAATATACATCTGCTGACTGCACATGCATATTTTTGTGCACATTTACAGTTATAGGTGTATACATACAGTGCTGTCTAATCCAAGAGTAATCATCATCACAAAGAAGATGATGGCAAAGAAAGTCGACCCAACCATGTTTGCAATGGCTTCTGGATATGTAATGAAGAGGAGACTCGGTCCTAGAGGAGGTGGAGAAAGTCGAAATATAGACTTGAAGTAAAAGTAGAAGAGCTTTATTTGTAGGGCTGAAAGCCACTCACAGTAAAACTACAGTATTAAGCAAAAGGGGAAGCTCACCTTTGTCCCTGGCTACGTCCTCGAACGTTTACATTTCTCTGTTCAGCCATGTATCCCAGGACAGTGAAAATAACAAACCCTGACACCAAACTTGTCAGGCAGTTCACCAGACTGGTGACAATGGCATCTCTGTACAAAATGCATACAAAAAAATAACTTACAATCTAGATTTTTACATTTTTTTGCTTGACTGTGCAAAACTCGTCATGGGTGGTTTCTATGCAGTTGCTCTGGATTGTTGCTTATTGGCCCAAGTCTATGTGATATTCTTGTCCTTATATGACTTGATCCCTTCAGATTGCCCATGCACGTGCCTCCTTACAGTCGTACAGTAGTACACAATTCAATTTCCCCTGACTCACCTATGCTGCCCGTTCATCTCTTCAGACTGGCCTTAATTCTTAGTTCTAATCTTGTTTTTATATCATTTAACCATGAGGCAAGGCATTTGTTTCAGTTCATCATGTGATTCATCAGAGCCCAGTTCATTTTGATGGTATTTCTCCTCAATTAGTGAACACAGAGCCAAATGCAAATGAATGGTTAAGCTATAGATAGAATCAGAATTAAGAATGAGCGGGAATCACATTGGCCAGAATTGGCAGGTCTGTTTTGTCACTAATACACAACAGTGTATCACTGAACCTAATGTTTGGGGTCAGTAAGATTTTTGTTACACTTTATTTTCCGGTGTCTGTGTACTTACTATAAGGTTAGGGTTAGGATTGGGGATTGGTTTAGGGTTAGTTGCATGAAATTATGCATAATTTATAGTTATTACTACAGAAACTACATGTAACGTGTAACAAGGACAGGCTACCAATGTTTTAATGAATGCAGTAAACTGATCAAAAGTGACAGTATGATTTATAATGTTACAAGAGATTTCTATTTCAAATGAATGCTGTTCTTTTGAACTTTCTATTCATCAAATAACTTGAAAAAAGCTATCACTGTTTCCCCAAAATATTAATATAACTGTTTTCAACAGTTTGATAATAACAAGAATAAATGCACCAAATCAGTATATTAGAATGATTTCTGAAGGATCATGTGACACTGAAGAACTGGGGTAATGATGCTGAAAATGTAGCTTTGCCATCATAGAAATAAATGACATTTTAATATATATATTAAAATAGAAACAAAAGTTCATTTTAAATGTAATAATCACTTTTGTAAACAGTATTTTTGATCAAATGAGCATTAGCATCATTCTTTCAAAAACATAAAAAAATCTTACCAACCCCAAACTTTTAAACGGTAGTGTTTTTAAGAATTACAAATAATTAATTTACGATTCATGTATTAACTCAAACAAAGAGTTTTAATATTATTCTTAATATCTTGAAAACAAACATTAAAGGAGAACTCTGGTCAGTTTTAACATTGAGCTCATTTTTTGTACATTTGAGTGCTGTCAAGTACAGACAAAAACATCAAAAATTGGTGTTGCCCTGTTGACCTCAATGGGGCATGTTCTAAACCTGCTTTTAGCCTCTTAACATCCTTGATTTTTCATTACGAGAGCACAGCCATGTGAGTGGTGTAATTAAGAGTGACCACGGTCAGTCTGACTGCAGTAGAAAATATATGAATACAAATGATGGTAATTCAGCCAGCTCACATACCTGTATTTACTTTCCTGTTTTCGGTCGAAGCCTACAGTAGTCGATTGCCGAGTTCACGCCTGCAATCACTGGTGAATATCATCTCAAACCTACCACTGTGTGTTGTTCTGAGAATATCAGCTCAAATGGATAGTTCATCTGAATCAGATGTTCAACACACAGAAGGTTTGAGATGATATTCACCAATGATCGCGCGTGTGAGATCGACAATCGACTACTGTGGGCTTCGCCCGAAAACAGGAAGCAAATAGAGGTGTATGAGCTGGCTGAATTAATGTAATTTTTATTCATATCTGCAGTCAGATTGCACCACTTAATAACACGACTCACATGGCTGTGCACTTGTAATGACAAATCAAGGATGTTAAGAGGCTAAAAGCAGGTTTAGAACATGCCCCATTGAAGTCAACAGGGTGCGAATTTTAAAAAGATAACACGGTGTAGGCAACACTGATATTTTGTCATTTTTGTCTGTACTGACTGCATTCCAAATGTACAAAAAAATGAGCTCAATGTTAAAATTCTCCTTTAAGAATTGCAAATGCTGACGAATAAAAGAGGTTGAAAATTCCAGAAGATCAACGTAATGAATATGAAGGTTGTGTCTGTACCTGTAGCAGTTATTGTTGAAGGGATTATAGCTGGACAGGGCGAGCAGCACGCCAAAACCAGGACCAAGAGAGAAGAAGATCTGCGCAGCTGCATCTACCCATACCTACAAAACATTAGATACTGTAAATGAGGTGTGGCGAAACAAAAACAAGAAAATGGCTGAATAAATTGATCACAGTATGTGAGTAAAAATTAGAATCATCTTATACTAATAATTTAGAAAATGCAATTTAGGATGCAATTCAGGATATTGACATAACAGTATTTTCGGGAATAGGCGGTGCTTGCTCACATCTGAAGATTTGAGTGAAGAGCAATGTGTGTGTGTGTGCATGAACGTGTCTCAATGAGTATGAGAGCCTTTCATGATGGAAAATAATTCTAAACCAATTACGCATCTCATTAGCCCCTAGTGCTTTATTTTTGCTTCTCATCACGGTTCTCTGCAGCGCTGCATCACCTTGCAAAGAGTACTGGTCTTAAACAGCAAAGAACACAGGGCTAGAAATATGGAGATGCAGTTTATTGCCTCTATGTATCTATAAAATATTCATTTATTTATCATTTATTTTATTTTTTGACTTATCTTGAAATTTATGAAGGAATATGGCCTTTATGAAGTCAGCTCAGCTACTAGTGATTCATGGATTTCATGACTAAATGCCTCAGGTCCTTGCATGAAAAACATGCATTTTGCCTTCAAACGATTATAGCAGCAGATTTAAAGGGGGACATATAAGTGAAGGATGTTTAGAAACAACACAAACTAATATAACAATAAATCAGGACACAAAGGGAAACGAGAATGAGAAAAGCACTCAGCGCTGGTCTCCTGCAGCTTTTCCCATTTGGGATTGAGGTAGAACACCACTCCTTTTCCACGCTCCGGGCAAAGTGGCACCACGGATCATCAGAATCAACAGCACTACATACGGGAGGGTGGCGGTCACCCATACAACCTGAGAGAGACATGGATGAGAGGATGTGGAATGTGCAATAAAACACGTTTCATTTCATTTTTAAGGACTCTGGAAGGACCTTTCCTGAAGTCTTGACTCCTTTCCACAGGCTGAAGTAGACAATTGTGAAGATGAGGAAGAGGCAGAGCATGAGCTGCCAGCGAATGTATCCCACATTCCCAATCCCAGATGATTCATGAACTGCCAGGACATTCCTCCTGTTTTAAGATGGATTTACAAAGGTGCAGTCTGAAAATATTCATTATTATGCTCTCAGTGACCTGGACCACAAAGCAGATGCATACAATACTTCAGTGTACACAAGTTTACTGAAATATAAAAAAAGGTTCGGAAATATAATATCCAGATTCACTCTGGTGACGGTGCTGGGTAGTAACTGATCATTTGTAATCTGGGTTAAGTGATCAGATTCCAAAAAATCATATACTTGTAATTACATTTTTATTGATTATATGATTACTTAATTTTCAAAATGGCAGTACATCATTAATAATTTATTGATTCTCAATTTCATTCTTATTTTTTGAGGCTATTGCTTATGTATTTTCATGGAGTCCACACAGCGTAACAAATAAATATTTATTTTTTGTGTGTTTTATTTAGAATGTTTTTATTTTTAAAGATTACGTTTTTATGGTTTAATTAATGATGAACTTTTTATCAATTTATATCACACACACATATATATATATATATATATATATATATATATATATATATATATATAATACACACACATGCATGTATATTTAAGAAAAAATATGATTTATATATAAAATATTTATATTTATATATAATATAAATTATATTTCAATCTATATACTGTATATACATTAAAATATTTCTTAAATATATACAAGCATGTGTGTGTATTCATATAAAAACAAATTATACACAGTGCACCCACATATATTATGTAAACACAAACTTTTATTTTGGATGCGATTAATCGCGATTAATCGTTTGACAGCCCTAATTTGTATATCACTATAGTACAAGATTATCCTATCAAAATCTATGTCATAAACAAGTTTATTGACAATTGATAAACTTAATTATTCTATTGGCCGAAAAGTAATCTAAAAGTAATCAAAGTCCGGTTATATTACCTAAAATGTGTAATGTAGTAGATTACGTTACTAATTTTCATCATGTCATTTGTATTCAGTAATGGACTTTCGATTTTTAAGTAATCTACTCAGCACTGCGTGTGTGTGTGTGATATATATATATAAGTAGTAGTCCACATTTGCAACATGTTCATATATAATGCTGTTTCCTCACCCTTTGTCATTTCTTTTTTGCTACATCTATCCCTCATTTTCTGTCCCTCTCCTGCTTCTGTCTTTCTTTCTCTGACATTTTTGCTCCCTTTCAGTGCAGACACTTACGTGCACTTACGTGTAAAACTCCTCGGCAGGTGAGCGTGAATAGTTTGTCCAGGTCACATTGTCTTTTCCGAAGTAGTTAGTGCAGTTTTCTGTGTTCCATTCATTATCACAGCTGGTCCAGGGCAGAGTGCTGCTGAAGGAGGAGTAGAAGTAGAAACAGAGCCCAGGCGATGATGGTGTTATAGTAGAAGGACACATACAGTGCAATGATGCAGATGGCGAAACCAATACCTGACAGGGAAGGGGAAATCAAAGTGTTTTGTTAATGAAATCTCTCAGTCTAATTCTCTTTCTTTTGCCTCTTTCCATTCGCCATTTAATTTCAGATCCACCCAGACTTTGAAGATTTAATGCAAAAAATTGCAATATCATGAGACAGAATTAGTATTGTTTTTATCTTACCTTTAAAAATAGGGCAAATATGTTTCCATATGGATATGGCACCTGTTCTGTGGAACTGTCCCAGAGCTAACTCCATGTAGAAAGTGGCACCCCACCGAATATAGCCATCAGGACATAAGGAATAAGAAATGCACCTGAAGAACAGAATTAGAACAGGCCTTTTTTCCTTCAACAACAATAAGTGAGATCAACAAGGGGGACTTTGCAGACTTTAAATAAGTGTATTAAAATCAAGTGCACTTAAATATTCCTTCAAATGTTGTTCTGTGTGTAGAGGAGGTATATGTTTATTCCAGGACATTTGTTGTCTGACACTTATTGATCTTATTTTCTGCACCCAATTAAATCATGAATAACTTTTGCATGATTGATGACTGCAGCTGGCAGTATCTGCTTCACAGGTGTACTGAGGTACAAGTTGAAATAAACAGAATTATTAATAAGCACTGCTTCATATAATGAGAATAGAAAAAAAAAACATCTTTATTGTATCTGGTCAGTCTGTATCATATAGAATGGATATCTGGTAGAAACAGGGTTTGGGAACCAAAACCAACATTTTCCACCAGATTTTAGTAACTTTCTACTTTAAATTTGTTACATCAATTTTATTACAAATAAAGGCTATTTTATCAAATTGTATATCTTATTCTTGCTTTCAGATAGCTTGTGAAAAATATTGGGGCTGTTTTCCCCTTTGATAAATAGTTATTTGAAATTATACACTGTAAAATAAATGTGATGATGGATGGAAAGAACACTTTCACAAATTTAATTTCTACTCGATTTTACGAGGTCCTTTTTCAAAGTGGATGAGATTGTTAAATTTAGAAGACACCTAATTTTTCAATTTTAGCAGGCTGAAAATGTTTATTCTGAAAAAAAGTTCAGAAAACAGTTTATGTTGCTTATTTGGAGGCTAAGAGATTTTGTAAAATGCTTAAAGTGAACACACACACACACACACACACACACAATCAATTTCAGCACCGTGGACAGTTCACCCACCCAATAAGACTGACACCTGCACTTGATCAATATTTTTCTTGTCATTAGACACAATTTAATGTTTTTTTTGTGTGTGTGACTGATTAGTTGCCTACGCATAATGTAGCCTAAATTAAGTTTTATTAAAAATATAAATACAAAGTTTTCACAAAAGTAAAAAACCTTACCTCCGCCGTTTTGATAACAGATATATGGAAATCTCCAAACATTTCCGAGGTCTACCGCAAACCCAATTACCGATAAAAGAAAATCCATTTTTTTGCTCCATTTATCGCGGGATTCTGTCTGAATGATAACGGGCACCGGGTTGCTGTTGTACCCGGCGTTGTTTGGAGGACCCGGGGCACAGAGGTTCCCGTGAGCGATCACTTGCTCTTGGTGCGGCATCTTCGGTGGTCCGGTGACTTGGCAAACTGAAGAAGTACTAATAGACTAGGTAAGAAATGGCTTTTGCGAGTTTTTCCAAATGTAAAAAGTAGTAGGAAGAGTTTTATTTATTTAATATTATGCTCGACGTGCGGTCAAAAGAGTGTGTTCGGGGGACCGCAGCATGCTGCTGTGGTTGATTTCCCTGCTGGTGGGAGTAAGAGCTTCAGGATTAGCCAAGAGTCCCCCACCTGAGCGCGAGAGCTGTGATCGAATGAGATTACACACGGGAGCTGCGCGCGACACCATCACTCACCCCTGACATGACATCCCGCGCGCACAACGCTGCTATCATTCAAGTGGACTTTTCCAAGAGCGCGCATGAGTCCTCAAGAATTGCTCTATTTGTCAACGTGATGATGACAATATTATGAAGAAGAGGAAATAAAAGTATGGTCAGTGTGTAATTTTAATGGAAATATTATTGTTTCAGAAATACCATTATGTTTTAGAAATGAAAGAATTCAATAGGGCTAAATGTAGCCTAATAGACTACTTAATGACCCCTGCTGGAATTAAAGCTGACAGAACTTGTTTGACAAGTAACAAACCATGTACTGGTTCATACTTATATAGATTATAAAGATGATCATGGATGTGGTTAATCCGGATAGATAATTACCATCTAAAACCATGTTACAATATTATCCAGAAACCAGCTAGCACTGTAAATAGCCTATATATTTAAACTTTAAATTCATGATAGTGTCAAAGTTTTTAAATTTAGTGATAAGTAACACTTTGAATTGATTTACTGATGAAGAAAACTATAATAACTTATCAAGTAGCAACTGACAGAAATTATAATTTTCCAACAGAACCTTTCTGTTTATTATTTTTTACTGAACCTGTGTCATAATTTGGTTACAGAATCAAACAGTGACAAAATAAAATTACGTGGCAAATACAGTCACCTAAAGGATTATTAGGAACACCATACTAATACTGTGTTTGAGCCCCTTTGGCCTTCAGAACTGACTTAATTCTGTGTGGCATTGATTCAACAAGGTGCTGAAAGCATTCTTTAGAAATGTTGGCCCATATTGATAGGATAGCATATTGCAGTTGATGGAGATTTGTGAAACACAAAGCTCCTGTTCCACCACATCCCAAAGATGCTCTATTGGGTTGAGATCTGGTGACTGTGGGGGCCATTTTAGTAGTGAACTCATTGTCATGTTCAAGAAACCAATTTAAAATGATTCGAGCTGGAAGCCATCAGAGTATGGGTACATGGTGGCCATAAAGGGATGGACATGGTCAGAAACAATGCTCAGGTAGGCCGTGGCATTAAATCAATGCCCAATTGGCACTAATGCTCCAATTGGGGCCTAAAGTGTGCCAAAGAAAAAAAACATCCCCCACACCATTACACCACAGCCAGCAGCCTGCCCAGTGGTAACAAGGCATGATGGATCCATGTTCTCATTCTGTTTACGCCAAATTCTGACTCTACCATCTGAATGTCTCAACAAAAATCGAGACTCATCAGACCAGGCAACATTTTTCCAGTCTTCAGCTGTCCAATTTTGGTGAATTCTTGCAAATTGTAGCCTCTTTTTCCTATTTAGTGGAAATGAGTGGTACCTGGTGGGGTCTTCTGCTGTTGTAGCCCATCCGCTTCAAGGTTGTGCGTGTTGTGGCTTCACAAATTGCTTTGCTGCATATCGATTGTAACAAGTGGTTATTTCAGTCAAAGTTGCTCTTCTATCAGCTTGAATCAGTCGGCCCATTCTCCTCTGACCTCTAGCATCAACAAGGCATTTTCGTCCACAGGACTGCCACATAGGCTACTGGATGTTTTTCCCTTTCACACCATTCTTTGTAAACCCTAGAAATGGTTGTGTGTGAAAATCCCAGTAACTGAGCAGATTGTGTAATACTAAGACTGGTCCGTCTGGCACCAACAACCATGCCAGGCTCAAAATTGCTTAAATCACTTTTCTTTTCCATTCTTACATTCAGTTTGGAGTTCAGGAGACTGTCTTGACCAGGAGCACACCCCTAAATGCATTGAATCAAGTGCCATGTGATTGGTTTATTAGATTGTGGAAAATTCCAGTGGAAAATTCCACATGATGGGGTGTTCATGTGCATTTTCCACGTCGGCTTTTGGTATTTACCATAATTACCATGGCACGTGAATGCACCATATGACAATAACCAAACAAAAGGAACAAACAAAATAAAAAAGCCTAATTGAAGCACCCACAGCACAATCAATAATACACATTTATGTATGGGAATTAGACATTAATATTTGGGAAATAAGTCTCCTTTAGAGGTATTTTCCAGTTTAAGGTAACAGTTTGTTTTTTTAACTAACAAGTGTGATACTTGTAGATTGTTACTTTCAATTAATCGAAATCAGGTGCCTGACAAGCAAATAAAATATGTGATATTCTAATTTCAGGGTGTTTTTAAGTGTTGAAACTAGGGATTGGAAATTGTTTTTGTTTACTCAAGTTGTCCATTTGTCTTCGCCTATCCTATACCTTGCATTAGGCCACTGTATTGGATGAAGAATGGATTGTGATGCTTCAGACCCATGTTATTTTGACAGCAGAGCAGTGTGAATAACATTTTGAGTTTCTCTGGCTTCCTGAGCAGGCAGATGTAATATTATTTACAGGAGATCCAGGAGAGTGTATCTGCTCAGTGGTCTAACTGTTCTCGTTAGGTAAACCTAATAAAAAGAGTTTGAAATCAAATCCACAGCTTTTAGCATGGGCTAATCGAAAAAGAAATCCTAACTAAATATAGAGACTGCAGTAATCGTGTAGGCCAGAGGCCAGAGAGTGCAGCAAATAAAGTTACACTCTCAAAATTGAAGCCTCGATGAGGCTTGGATCATGCCCAAGTGAAAAAGATAACGGAAGTTCACATATTCATGAGACAGGTGCGACTGCATGCAGTTTTACTGCGATTCATTCTGATTGGCATATTAGTAATATATAACATATGTAATGCAATATATGTAATGCTTCATAAATTGTTAAGGCAGAAAATACCTTAAATGTAGTGGTGCATTTTTATCTTCATTGTAGATACATGTGGATTTCTGGGTCATAAGTGGTTCTGCATTCCCATTGGCTCACCTCCGTAATGCAGCCATCCTGCAAATATGGTGGAATCACTTGATGTAAAAAATTGACACTTGCAAGAGAAATAATCATGTCATATCTGTATAGGTTTTTAATCTTGCGTCTCAGTTTGTAGTGAAAATGACCTCAGATGACTTCAGTATATTAAAGGGTACATATCATGCTTTTAAATCATTCATTTTTACTTATAAATCATACATTTGTGGTCTATATAAAGCATAACTGCAATGCTTGGGTCTGAATTACTCATTATTATAGCTCCACAGGCCCCTTTTCTACCCCTTTCTGATGTGCTTCTGTGAGCAAGTCGTTTCAATGCGGCCCCTTTAAATAAAAAGGAGTTGCGTCTTTCCCCGCCCGCTTTCCAGGTCGCTGAGTTCACGGTCAGTTCAACTCTCCGCGTTTGACCATTATTGTAGTTTGATAAGAGATAAGATTACTATAGCTTCAAAGAACATTTTTATTCACACGTTAACAAAATGTCAACAACAGAAGACTTGTCCACCAAGCCTTACATATTCGAGCCAGAGCGAGCGATGTGAAAAAGATGACGACGACGAACCGTCTTCATATGGAGGCAGGTATGTAAGTAAACTATGTTGTGTTATTAGTGAAAGTCGACTATTTCTCTTGTTAAAACAAGCACACTGCCAAGATAAATGACTGCGGTCTGATCTTACCACTAAAAATCTGTATTGATAATAAAATGATAACTTACGTTTAGAAAGCATCAGAAAACACAACAGCTAAATAGAAGGAATTTACCCCTCATTCAGACGAAGTCAATCGGCAAACCCTTCTGTATACTGGCGGAGGTTGTTGAAGTGGGGATCCTTGAAGTGCTTCAGGTCACTACATCCAACAACCGAACATTTTGACTTGCCCTCTCTGTAACTTCTGCATCATTGAGCTTGGACTACAAAATCGGAGCGAGAAATAATAATGGCGGATAGCTCCGTTGTGTTGGACCGGGTTGTTGATGTCCTTATTTGTCAGTTCCGCTGCAAATACTGTGACGTTATTGTTCAAAAAACATCATAGACAACAGAAAAATCTGAACAGGTTGAAAAATATGACCAAAACAGAATATAAATATATAAACGGAGCACCTGAGGAGAATAATTTAATCTTTTCTGTTCTTATTAACACTCCAAATATACAACATAATGCATTTAAGGGCTAAAAAAGTGTACAGTATTTATTTAACATTTGAAGTCGATCAGAAAAGTTCCTCAAAGTTGTCCTAAGACAAGAACAGGTATTGTTCAAAATTCATGTGCAAATTTGATGAAAGGTTCTGATCCACTTACTGTTATATTACTGTAATTCTGTGTCATCTTGTTGCTAATCCAACTGTTTTTGTACATTTTGTACAGACTATTTTTTAATCGAGGAAGTTTTAAAATGTTGAGTGGCTGTGTAATAAGAGAGATGAAATACAATCACCCAGTCATTTTTATATTTCTATAATTTAAATTTACATTAAGACACCATTACCACCTAATATGGAAGCAAACTCACAATTAACAGCCTTTAGTTCTAGAATGATTCTTACAGGAACTAGTTTGAAACCATTTCCTGTAATCTTTGACACTTAAACATCTTCTCCCACCTGAGAGGTTATTTAACTGTAACTTGAACTTGTCATTGGAAAAAAAAGGCCCTATTTGTCTGCAGTTCTGTAACAAAATCCGACAATGACATTATTTTCATCCTTGCTTTGCTATTTAAAGCCTAATATGTCATTTCCCGGTACTGATGTCCCTCCTAAAAGACCACTCCTTTTTATATATTATTTCCATTAGACACATATCTGCAACCACATGTCGTCCTATATTTGTGTGGATAAACATGACTTATAAACCAAGCATCATTTCAGTTCTTATTGGGTCGTGTTCAAGATGAAACAATACCTGAAAGCTGCATTCAAATGGATTGCACGATTGAAGCTGCTTTGGATAAAACGTATCTGCTAAAAGGCAGCTAACTGCATTAGGCCAATGTAATAGGAAGTTATTTTGGCACTGTATAGGGGCTTTTACAATGCAAACTACATCTCCCATATAGCCAAAATAAACTATAATCTTTAGGCTGGCGTGCCAGTTTGCTAAGATTTATTCGTAGTCAATATCAGTACCTATTCCAGTCATTCAAATAATGAAGTCATGTTTAATATATGAATTGATCTCTTGCTGTTGTATTAGAGCATAAAAGCAATGATTTAAAGTATTATGGATCTGAACTGACCCTGATACTTCTTACAGTCAAGGTTGATTCTTGTCAAGCATAAGCGTATATATTCACACATGCTTTGCTGTCAGAAGTGACATAACACTCAGCCTTTCATAGATTTCAGGGATAGTTTAGATGTTTTTCCTGTGATTACTGAGGGCAAAATGTAAGAACGTGGAGCTGGCGTGGGATCAGGTTAAAAGGGCAGCTCAGTCCCGGAGCGTAACAGACCCCTTACGATGAAGCTTAGGCAAGTTTGCTGGGTGCTGCTGTCAGGTGGAGTTTATGTGTGCGGTTAAAAGAACATCAGGCTGACAGGGACTCCCTCAACATGCCTTGCTGCCCATCAGTGAATGTCTACTTGGATCACACACGGCCGTAAGCAGAGTGCTGCTGAACGGCAGACTGACAGCTGCTTTATCGTGTCAACACAAGGATGAAGTCCAGAACCAGCTGTTGCTTGTTGCAGCATGTTATCCATTAGATTGTGTCTATAGTCTACCTGCATGATGATAATCATCATAGACTTCTCTCTTACTTGGCATTCATAAGCATCATTCCAATTTTTTTTATGTTTGTATTAGGGATGGGCAACGATTAATCGCGATTTTCGCATCCAAAATAAAAGTTTGTGTTTACATAATGTATGTGTGTGTAGTGTGTATAGTTAATTTGTATATATAAATACCCACACATGCATGTATATATTTAAGAAATATGTGCATGTATATATTTTATATATATACATACACAATTAATATTATATATAAATAATATTTGATATATTAATAACACATTTTTCGTAAATATATAGATGCATGTGTGGGTATTTATATATACAAATTAATTATACACACTACACACACATATATTATGTAAACACAAACTTTTATTTTGGATTAATATTATTGATTTATAATTTATAATTTTATTATCGCGATTAATCATTGCCCATCCCTAGTTTGTATGTACTTTTTTTCTCCCTTTTGCCTACACTTTTCATAGTGGAAAAAGGTCCTTCAGATTTTTTTAAAATGTTCTTCACTCTAAAGAAAACATTTTTTTTTTCACTGAAAGGTTCTTTGGGAAAGCAAAAATTGTTATTTCGTGGCATTGCTGCAAAAAACTAAAACAAACAAACCTTTTAGCAACTTTAAGTGTGCATGTCACACAGTATCTAACGTTTTAAGTCAAACTTATGGGTGTTTTGTTTGTTTGTTTGTTTGTGTGTGTGTGTGTGGGGGGGTATTCATGGTCATCTACAATAAGATAAACAATATTTGTATATATTTAAAGAATATATTTTTAAAAAAGGTAATTGTTATTAGTTTAAAAAAAATGTTATCTCTGTTATCTCATTTAGATTTTCTAATACATGATTTACAATGATTCATTTATCAATTAACCTTAAATATAATATTAACAACCAAGTAGCCTACTCAAATTACCTTTTGTAAATTCCTGCACATTAGCGCAGTATAAAATGCAATATGGATTACTTGGGGGGGGGGGGGGGATGTATGATTTTCCTAATAAACAAACAAGTTTTGATACATGAAAATAGAATCATCATACTGAATAGGCTCCTGTCCTCCCACTGCTTTGCCCTTCATGAGAAAGTAATTCATTCTTAGCACACTAACACACAGAGAAGCTGCTGATAACTCAATACATTCAAAAGATTGTTCACAGCCACCTCTGACCCATTTTCCTAATAATAAGCCTTACTTCATAATGTGACATAACAGCAATTGTTTTTTTTTTTCTTCAGTAAAAATAAAAAATGAACAACATGTCAAAATGAGGTCCCACTTTAAAAGATGGTTAGGTTCCCTTAGTTCCATTTAAGAACAATATCACAGTAAATAACCCTTTTATGATAGAATGGTTTGTGTAGTTTAGGGTTCTTATGTTCCGTTTGTTTTTATGTAAGTGTAAAAAAAGCCACTTCTTTATTGATTTTCTGGAGCTACCATCCATCTGTCAACATACTTTTAACATGTAGATAACCTTCTTAAATAGTTTATAAATTTCAACTTTCTGTACCATGGTTTACTAATCACACTGTCCTTTTTTATTTTTATTTTTTTAACAGAACATCGTGACCACCTCTGTTGTGCGTTTTCGTACAACGAGGAAAATGCTTTACTAGCATCGTTGAAGAAATCAACTAACTAGTCACGAGTCACGACTGTGTCGCAAAGTGGTCGTTCAACCATTTTGGTTTATGACGTCACGCACGTGGTGGAGTAGGCTACCTAATAACTTATTTTAATGAAACTGTTTGAGATCGAATTAATGCTAACGTTAGATGTTTTGATATAAATTACATTCGGGAAACATCGAATGTAACTCGTTGAACTATAGAGAGCCTAAGTCCCGCCCCTCCGCTTCCGGTTCATGGGACCTTATCTCGGAAAAACCCTCAATGAACTACATCTCCCGGGCAACGGCAAGATCAGCTGCTGTGTGTGTGTGTGCAGTCTGGAACAACACACTCATGATGGTAACGTTACGATTATAACGTAAGACTATAGAAACTATGACATAGCCTCAGTAAAGTTCGCTTTATTCATTGAGAGAAAATGTGCGCCTTTGGGGTTTGTAGTCTTTGTAATTACGTATTTTCACAGTCTTATATCTCAACAGTTTTACATCAAACTGCGACTTTCTTGACTTTAAAATGTATCTTTTAAATTGACAAACATCATATGTGTAATTCAGGGATCAATTTAAACGAAATCAAAATATTTGTTATCTCTCGCCATTGACTACCATACAATATTTTTCCGAAATAAGGTCCCATGGTGGTCGACCGGAAGGGGAGGGACTTAGGCTCTCTATTGATAACGGCGGAACTATTTGCGACCATTGGCTAACCATGCTTTCCAGGAAACGCCCCAAGTCAGTTGATGACACTTCTTCGGTTAGCAAGTAAGTAAAATAAAAAAAAATATTTACTATCTATTTTGTTATAGTTTTCAATTGTTGCTTTGGTTTATGCAAAAATGACCAGTCACAAAAACATTTTTCTTTTTATAATTTGAAGAGCTCTGTTTACAGGCTACATTCACCTACCTCCAGAATTAAGGCTACCTTCAGAAACAAGTGGGTCAAATGTAACTGTTGCCTAAACTTGAATGTGTCTAGCCAGACATATCCTGTCACTCCTCACAATACACTCATGATGATGGACGTACAGTATGTTTAGTGTTTCTATCCTTAGTTTAATGCCAAATGTTATTTATTTATGTATTCAGCAAGTAACTGTTGTGAGTCTCTATCACTTTCAATTTCGTACGTCAATTAAAAAATAAGTAGCCTCGACTTGAGGTCAGATTTTTTAAAACCCTAGAGACTAGAAAGGCATAAAAACAAGCAGACAGTGGGGTATAAATTCGAGTCTGACCTGGGTCATATCCCAATAGATCACTTGGTCTCTTTCTCACCCTGACTTTCCACTTTTCTATAAAATAAAGCCACAAAAATAATAAAAAAATGCTATCCGTTTTGCCTAGCCCTGGCCTATAACATAATAATGTGTAATTTTTAGGCAGAAGGGTTTTATTTTGAGGTATAAGAGTTATGTAAGAGATATTAGAGTTATGATATGTATGATAGCTCTTTTCTGCAGTTGCATTTGTCAGACAATTAAATTATGTTTTCAACAGGAGACTGTGAAGGCCCTTAGAGAAGGAAATACACACTCCTGGTAGAACAGACAGTCCAGTTTAATTCATCTTGGGCTGTCCAGGGAGGTGTGACGTCTTCATTCAACTTGCATAAGTACGCTCCTAAGCTTGATTGAATGAACCTGGAATTAGGTATTGAATCAAAGGATCAATTTGTGATACAATGTTATTTATGTAGTTTGAGAAACTTAATGGAGCTCTCAGCATCATTGGTATGAAAAAGGTTCTCATATTAAAACAAGGCTGTAAAATACTTTTGAAATCTTTTATGTAGAGAGATGTTTAATTATTTTAATAATGTTTTTTTTTTTTTTTAAATCCATCTGTTATTTTCAGTAAAGAGTTACAGTAAAAAGAATAGCCTAGTCAAACATTCGCTCACATTTAATGATGCTAGATATCATTAAAACCTTTTCATTTATGGAGTCAGATGAAATAACAAGATAATACATGTATTTTATTCAATCAAATTACTTTGCCACGCGGAAAGACGGTAGCCTACCACACAGAGACCTTACCTGCTGATCCCATTGGATCAATTAAGCTCTGGCTTTACTATCTCTCTATTCTGCATGGATTGAACTTTTTGCCTGTTGATTCTGCTCTTCCAATTCATAAGTCATGTGCACCGAGGTGAAAACTGGATTTGTCTGGCCTCATGCCCACCTAAATTGACCCTATCTCCTCTTGCCAGCTCAATCTACATGACAGCTTTCTCCTTTAGGTCTGCCCTCACCTGTATGACCATCATCACTGTGCCGATCCAACCTTTCTGATATACAATATCAGCCTGTGGGAGCACAGCAGCATGATAACTTCCTGCTCTTTCTGGATTTTTTTTTGTATTGTTATGGGATATTTGGATCTCTGTTTTATCTTTTATATATATATATATATATATATTATATATATATATATATATATATATATCTATATATATGTCTATATTTTTTTTTTTTTTCAGTTATGGAGTCATATTTTTTATGTTCATTTATATTTTGTGATAATATTTATCAGCAGTTTTAATATTTTTATGCATACTAAGACGCTGTTAAATTTCCTCATTGGTGTTTTAAGGTCACCACCTAGTGGACACTATCATGTATTGCAAGTTTTCATGAAATTGTTTTATGTCATCTGTTCTAAGCAACTTTCATTTTATTGAATTCCTCTGAAATACGTCACGGCATCTAAATTTAAAATACCTCTTCTAAAAGGATCAAAATAATGTTCTGTTCTCATAACCGTTTAACCAGCCATTGGAAAAATAGCATCATGATATGTGTTAATATAATTATTCACTTGACATGCAAAGTTCAGAATCATACAAGTATGTATGATACAGTATTTCCATCTCTGTTACTGTGAACACTTGTGCACAGGAAAGTCCTTTTGCACTTTTAGAAAGTCAAATATTTACTCTTTGAATTCTTGCACGCGGGACCAATACATATATCACAATACTGAACTAGATCCAATATTATTTGATACTCCAAGACATTTGGTGAGAGGTTAACAAAAAATTGACTGTTGATTAAAATGCATTAGGGTTGGAAATGAATAGGGTTGGACTTGACTATGACAATGGTGACACCAGAATAAAAAAATATGATTCTGAAGTTAATAATACAGAATTATTTTCGGCATATATTGTTGCTCTCTCAATGTCTAGATAAATTTAAAATAATGAAGGCCACTTTTTACTGGTAACATAAGACATTTGGCATTCAGGGACCACAAATATTCCCCCATGGTAAGGATTGCTCAGAGTTCGGTAAGATCCATTTGCAGCTTTTATTTGATTTAAGCAGACAATACTAGAAGGGCTATAGGCAAAGTGTACTCAGATACACAGGCGTAGAAATCCAGGCCAGGCTGAGAAAGCCAGGGCTAAACAATACTTCTCAATGAATGAGGGTTGTGAGCACCGAGCAAATGGGATACAGGTGTGAGAGCATTCAGTGGTGAACAGGTGTGTTGTAGTCCAGATTAGAGCCCGACCGATAAAAGGATTTTGAAGGCCGATACCATACAAATAGTTGTTGGTTTTAAAATCAGACATTCCGATATATCGGCCGATATTAACACTGTAACAACGCAACATAGCCTAACTATTACTAGCTAATTCCGCTTCACTCTCGGCTTATTTAACAGCAGCAAAACTGGACATGATAGTCACAAATTTTGTCATGCTTATTTGAGTTAAGAGATCTGATGGGGATGTTCTTTTAATTGTTATTCATGCAATGTATGTCTCGTGACCAGAGAATGTCTAATTGAAGAGAATTGGCACTGGCTGGTTACTTCCGGGTTCTGGACTGGCTGCAGTAACACGTCTCTGTCCATGCGGGGGCGCTCGCGGTCGAGTGCAGAATGAATGGGAGTCAATGGGGTTTCACCCCCAGAAATCCACTTTTCTCAGGATGTAATTTTTTGTCAAGTAATTTGAAAGTTGCATTCAAAAGGGAGGGCTAAGATAATACACTCAGCTGAAAATTGCATTTTTAAGTTCACTTATCTGTTCTAAAAATCCGTTCAAAAATGTGATGACATCACACAATAGCAGAATGCTAGCGTGTTCCGGCAACAGGCCTAACCTGTAAGAAATCGAAAGGACATAAGTACTCGTTCATTCGACTTTTGGCCTATAATCTATATTGAACTTGCGGAATCAACAATAAAATCTATGTTAATTTAACGACAAGCAGGTGAAAGAGACACATTTAGTCGTTTAGCCCCATAGACTCCCATTCATTCTGCTCTCGCCCGTGATCACCTCCAGTGGAATTCTAATGGAACTGCAACCAAGATGATACACAATGGGGCTAATAGGAAGTGCCAAGGCTCTCCCGGGCTCTGTCGTGACCAACTCAACGAGTGTTGCCAACAGGGACGGTGTAGAGTGCCCTCTGGTGGACAAACTATGCAACTCCAATACTCATGACATGGTTCAAGCATGTTTCGTCCATTTTTATTTTTGTTTTTTAAATATTCATTTATCGGCCATTATAACTGCAGATACCGATAGTTTGGAAAATGCCTAATATCGGCCGAATAATATCGCCCTGCCATTGGCCTTTTAGGGTGCAGTGGTTTCCAGAGAACTAGAACATCTCAGTATCCACCCAGTTTGGAATAGTTGCACACATGCTTCAGATGCAATCATACTGGGTGTTCCCCATAGCATCTTCATCAGACGCAGCATCTTGTTTCCTTGCAAGACAACAGTTTT
Organism: Hybognathus amarus; assembly: GCA_030378365.1. NCBI lineage: Eukaryota > Metazoa > Chordata > Actinopteri > Cypriniformes > Leuciscidae > Hybognathus > Hybognathus amarus. The sequence goes on from JAQIUQ010007058.1 coordinate 88,268, forward strand.
TTTTTTCAGGTAGCACTTTCTGCTTGTGCCAAGTTTTACTGAAAGCCTCTTTTGCCAGCAGTGAAGTACCCCTAATTTTCCCATCTCACCACAAGCTAACAAGTGCAGAATAACCAAAATATTCAATTTCATATTTGTCAAGACACTACCTGTGAGTCATGTTTCATTCATCGGCTGGGGACCGGTATTTCTTTCTATTAAAATGGTTTCCATTCCCTAGTGGAGGAAAGATGGGAAAAAATGTTTGAGGCTTCCCTCAAAAAGCCCACACAATCAGCTTAAGTGCTGTCAAGCACAAGAGCCTTGAATTAATGAATTAGACATTCAAGGACTCAGTGTTTGAATGATGACCAATAGCAGGCCTATTGCTAATTCGTTGCTCGAACATGGTGGCACAGTGGCATCACTGCCGTCTCACAGCTAGAAGGTCCACGCTGTGTGGAGTTTGCATATTCTCCCTGTTTCTCCCAGTGCTCCGGTTTCCAAAATAAGACATGCAGGTATATTTGCGCAATATATAGGAAAGAAAAGATTTAACAGGGTAAATTATTGTTTTTATGTGAATAGAGGGTAAAAAAGTAAAAAGTCCTTCCCACACGGGTAAATTTGATCTCTCGAATGAAAGGAATGCGAGAAATTCTTCAGTACACATACAAAAACCTAAAAATGCTAAAATTTTAAACAAAAAATGCTAAAACTTTACAAAAAATATTTGAAAAAAATGTATCTGAATACATAGGCTACGGAAAGAAACTGACTTTAGCACCCAGCGAAATCTCATTTGCTCCATAGAGCTATAAGGCCATCTAGTGGCAAGAGTCATGAAATATCATGTTATATTTTTTTTCCACAAGAGGTCAGCAAAGACACCCAGAATGTAAGATATTTTAAACTAAATTAAAAGGGTTATGCATTAAATTGTGATTTATTTTGAATTTAAGTTGTAAGAGGAATGTGCTTAAATGATTTATTTATTGATCAAATCTAGTAATTTAAAGGCAAATAAAATAGATCAATAATATTATCAAACTAAAATTAAATAAGCTTTCTGGAAAAAAAGGTATAATTTTTTGACCTGCGAAGGAAGTGTTACAAAGTGAGAGGGAATGATGAGGTACTACTCTATATTCTATATGCCTAATCAATGTCTTAGTATTTCCAAATGTTAGGTGGCATTTCCCCTGAGAGATGGTGACAAGATCACACAGTTTCCCCAGACTTTACTCAATTAGCGCTGTAAATGGTGCCCTACAGTGTTGCTTAGCAACACGTGTAGCTGCTGAAGGTTTGATCCTGTAAGCTTTTTCCAAATTTTTCTCTGAACTGTTTCTCAGTTCAATTTCATTCCAAAGTGAGACCATTGTATTTGTGCAGCAGGAGAAGAGAGAGAGAGAGAGAGAGAGAGAGACAGACTAATACTAGAGAGCAGGATACACTTTCAATGGGGATTTAAATTGCAAACACTGCTTTTGTTTTTCCATCTTTTATGCAGTAGAGACCCATGTCAATAGCTTGCTGCTCTTGTTAATATTGTCACTAGCATGTCAATAGGAGATTAAGGCTAAATTCAGCATTTACTCTTTTTACAGTTTACATTTATGGTGTTTTAGCCGTTTTTGTCTGCCATTATTCCTAGTTTTTTCCTCACCCCTTCTTCAAAACATTGCTCTTTGAAGACATGTCTGTAAACCAGAAATCCTACTTCTCTGATTGGCTAGAAATGTGCTGGTCAAGATGTGGTTGCATAGTTCGGATTTAATAACAATTTAATAATTAATAATAATTTAATTTCGTAACACTTTACAGGTCCCATTATTCCTGTAGGCTACTTTATGTTTAAAACACCGATTCGACAAACGAAACACTTTACACACTTTATTCGAGCAGATGGATATGAATTCGAACGTATAACTTCTCTTAGGTTTATTCTAAATATTTGATTCAACGAGTTCGTCATCTCCACCTCTATGAACATCTCTGGCAGGTCACGTGATCTCGCAGAAGCGCTCGCCGCCAGTCAGAAAGATTGAACAGCTTTGGCTTCATCCAGTCGAGTGTCGAGCGTCAGGGGAGTGAAGCGCGTGAGAGCTCAACACTAGAATCATGGCAACCGCAACAGCAGGTGAGAGATATTCTGTCTTCCTAACCCAAAAACACTTGTAAACCACAATATCACACGTTTACTGTACTTTATTCACATTTAAGAATTAATTTTCTACCATTCTTCTTTTCCGGCTAGAAGTCAAAAACCGCCAGAGATTGCTGCGAAACGTGAAGAAGGAGGTTAGTGATAGTAAAAACGAATAAAGCCAAGTGAACATTAGGCTGAAACGCCCTTTAAAAATGTGACTCATGTTTCAGACATTTCTACAAAATGTGTGATAGTTAACCAAACACCGAGAGCTAACCTTATATCTATAAGAAACCTGCGAAAGCAAAATAGCATCTTTATTCGATTTAATTGTCTGTATAGTTGTTGTACAGTGCAAAAATCGACGCTCAACCCAGTCTACAGTAGCCTATATAATGAATTATTTATTCGTTTTTAGCTACAGCTGTTTGTCTTTTCCCCGTCAAGCACCTGTCAAACTTAATACCAGCTTTTATCATACTATGCTATGTATTTCTTTGCAAAGCATACTCATGTCTGTATTAATAAAATAGTGAGGATGAGTAGATTTGCAATAACTATATTATTATATTTAATGCATCTTGTATTAAAATAACATATTGTGCAATGACTTAAATGTGCCCTTAATATGCAGGCATACATTGTGTATATTTATTATCGTCCACATTCTCCATTTGACTAACCAGAAACATTCTATGAGCACTTTCTACATCCTCAGACTGACTAAAAAAATAGCTGTTTACTCATAGATTATCTTCTTTTGGAAATGTAAAATTCAGCTTCAGGCTCGCGGCATTTTTTTGATCGATTTGTGCTATTGATTTGAGGCCAGTCCTATCTCCTTTGCCTCCACAAATTGCATTGTATTATCTTTGCCTTTCAGTCCTTTAGTTTGATTAATAGGTTCCAATAATCCTTTTGGGTTAAGCAACGGTGCATGTATAAGCCTAACGTTATGTTTAAGCATTTGCTCATTGGATGAGGTTTTGTATGAATTTGGGTGTGAATTTGTAGATGATTTCCTAGTATTTGCACATGCCCTGTATGGATTATAATTTGATTTATGGTTCACTATTATGAGTTTTGATTGCAGGGACTGGTGTACTTATCAGTCCTGTGTGGCAGCGACTTCACTCTGTGATATATTTCTGTTTTTAAATGTAAACTCTTAGCTTTGTGCCAAATGACAGATAATGGTCCATCCATGCACCAGCCTTGTTCTCATCTTGTGATGCCCAAACGAATGTGAAATTATAGTGCATTTATGAGGAAAAAGTTCCTGTTACACGTCAGCATTTGCTGTCCGTCTATTAATATGAATTTTACATCCGTGGTGGCTTTTTTGCAAAGGTTGGACATCTCAACTTGAGGTTCTTGGCAGGCAGAGCCTGGTCCTGATGACTGATACTGAAACAGCCAATCAAGAAGAGTGGAGGGAGGTGAACTCTCACCCTGCGCCGTATGGGGCTCATAATGAAAATGTAGTCTTGATCCACCATGCTGTGTTTACAGCAAAGCTTCCTGAAACCTGCCACTTCGAGAGTCGTTTGGCATTTGCAGTGCATGTTTACCCTTTTGCAGCTGTTGACTAAAATTACGGTAGACCATTATTAAATTGCTGATATGATGAGTATAGGCAAAGCTACAAAAAGCCTCATTCTGTGTCTTGTCTTCTCTCTCTCTCACTCTCACACACATGCACGCACTCACACACCTGTGTTGACACAAGCAGAGAGTCATGCGCAGAAAGCCTTTCCACACTACCCAGCAGCCCACCATTTGTTTACCTTTCTCTCTCAGCTTCCTTTAACAAGGCTAGTTTAATCCAATGCTTATCAGTATCCTCAAAGAACCTCTTTATCCATCTTGAACTGAATGATAGCTATTTTTATACTTAATGTTTTTACAAAGTTATTTAAATGCTATGAAAGCTGGTTTTGGAAAAAAAATTTTTTTTGAATAGAAACATATTGGTCAATTAGACTTTAGCTAAACAGTAGTGAAGACTAGATGGTGTGGCAAATCGTGAATTTTTATAGATCACTTGCAGACATAACGTATCTATGTTATCTGATGACATCTGATGATATCTGCTTCTTTTTGTATTTCATACACTGGTTTGAGGAATTCTGTGGAATGTAGTTATTGTACAGATGGGACATGTGTTTGACAGTAAAGTATAGTAAAGATTTTGTATGGGATGAGCATTTTAAGGCTTTCTCAGTGTTCATGGCAGCACTGAAACCCTACATATCAATATTGTTTTTCTGCTTGTGCTTGATAAGCATTTATTAAACAACAGATTGAATAGCCATATGGTCTGAGTCTAAATAATATTTCTTAAGTGATTCTAGAGATTTTAACCATTTCCAAGATTCAGCCTTAATTTAATCATGTAACATGCCGAAAAACAGAAAGTATCTTGGTAAAACATCAGAGATCAAATCATTTACTAATTTTCCTCCTGGTTATATATTTCTATGAAAAACAATGAAATCAGCCAATTACTCTCAGTGAGCTGACGAGACCAGTGTTTAAATATGTTGTCACAAAACAACTCCGCAAGATGTTATTTCAGTGTGTGCAAGAGACACTGGAACCCTCTTGCCAAATATCAGCAAACCAAAAAGCTTTAAGTGGCGAGCCACTGAGAATCATTATACCTAATAAATTTGTAAGTGATTAAACAAAAGTCGTAGTATGCTGATGTGGTTGATATAATAACTATTTATAAATGCGCTGTATTTGGACTGGTTGTATTAAATCTTCCAGGTCTAGCATCTAGTTTACATATAGCCAAATGCAATGTTTTGTTTTAGATTTATATTTTCTATTAATTTACTGTTGTAATTGAAATTATTCAACCCCCACTCCAAATCAGGTTTATTGGCAAAATGAATAGACTTTCAGCTGTTTGCACTATACAAATCAAACAAAGTAATTGAAATAGCTCAACTTTGTTGCATTTTAATTTTAAATGAAGAGTTCAGATGCAAAAGCCTCAAGTGCCATTTGAAATTTTCTTCTAAAATGATTCATTTTTATCAAGCTTGTATATTTAAGTTCAGTAATTTCACTTAAATGGCAATGAAGATTACCTATTATTGTCACTTAAGTGAAATTACTGAACTTAAATATACAAGCTTGATAAAAATGGTCATTTTAGAAGAAAATTTCAAATGGCACTTAGAGGCTTTTGCATCTGAACTCTTCATATATATATACTGTATATATATATATATATATATATATATATATATATATATATATATATATGTTATGTTATAAAACATTAGCATGATAATAGCAATATTAGTATTTATTACTATTTTTACAGTAATATGTCATTCAACTACCATTGTCTCAACCTATACGGTATCAGTTGCGTGGCTTAGCTGCCATTCACAAATTCTCTCCGTCGCGTAATGGGATAGTAAAGTGTCCATCATATACACACTTATCTTGTGTCTTGCAAAAAAGTAGTAAGTCATCTGAGTAATTTTCACCCACTGTTTTGAAAATTGTGAATTGGGACATCCTACTCGTCTCACGTTTTTTCCCTTTGTAGTTTGTAGTATGGAGTGGGCATATTCGGATGCAGCAAATGACTTGCTTTTTTCATAAATCACTGGGGGCGATAAAGGAAAATTCAAAGCAAAGCTCTGCACCTGATACAGATCATCGGCTCATTATGAGAGAGGTCTATTAACTGAGCTCAGTAGGTCAGATAAGAAAGACACAAGATGTTCAGTGCTGAGAAGCCCTTTCAGAACCAGGATCGAAAACATTTATTTTCTTTTGTTTACAGAGAAATGAAAGGAGGGAATTTTAGTAAGGGGCTAGTAAGGTAACTGACTAACTGCTTTTTTGTTAAATTAACAAAGAGTTTAACAAGATAATGACTGGGTGAGTTGAATTTAGTTGTTGTTGAAGAAGGATTGATCCGCAGAGTGCAACAAGAGAAATGATACTAGCAAAGCTGCAAAGGAAATCGGGTTGCCTTGGACAACAGTCAATTATATGGTTTTGTGGTTATTATGCAAATGTATGTTTGGCTGCAGTATGTCTCAAATGACTTATCAGAGCTGTGTAATAAGGCATTACAAGGGCATAGCTGTTTTTAGTGTAGCAGGTAAAGAATAGATCAGTAGAGATCATCATTTAATTTTTAGTGATGGAACCGTTCCATCAATAATCAGATCTAAAAGATGTTCATTTATCCCCTTATATCAGTAAAGTAGTCTGATATAAGATTGTCTGATATAAGACAATTTTAGGTAGTCTTCAAGATATGTGTGATTGGTCCTGCTGTGCATTAACACCATGCATGTATGTGTCAAGGGAAATGTTTCTCCAAGAAACATGAAACCTATTCCTGTAGAGCCATATTGGATAGTGGACTGATTTAGATCAACACCACCCACAGAGCATCTCTAATTGTGTGAAACTTCAAACTCTATATTTTATATATACCATGCAAATGCTAACTTTTCATTGTGCATTTCTTTTTTCAAAGCCCACTTTGGCGTCATTTCAATGTTGCCGTCTCTTTTCAGCATATCTAAATAATTAGCAGCTATGTGATACTGTATAATGCATTTTGTTATGTACACAATTGATTTGCACTCTTAATATGATTTAATAACACAGCATGTGGCATTTTTTTAATTGTATTGTATTGCTCCCAGGAGGTTGTGGTGTTACAGCATCTAGACCTAGATTGCACATGATATTAAATACAATATCAATAAAAAAGGAGGTTTGGGCTCTGGCACCGGGCAGGATGCTTTCCGCCCGTTTGTAGCATCAAGCACATAGGCATGTTCACACCAAGAATAATAACTTTAACAATAAAGAGATAATTCTAAAAATCGTTATATAAAAATCGTGATGTAAAAGTCTACACAACAACTATAGCAATAACAGCACAAAGAAATGTCAGTGTCTGGACTCCCTCAAGTCATCCTACATCCTTTCAGACAAATACAACCTTGCTGTTCCAAGCTTTATAATGGCAGTGAATAGCTCTTTCTATTTTGAAGTCCATAAAAGTGCACCTATCCATCATAAAAGTACTTAATAAAGGCACAGAAAAATATCCAATATGGACAAAACTGAAACAAGCATTCACTGCCAAGGAATTCACTGGGAAGTGCCAGGGCATTTTTTAAAAAAAACTTAACTTGGACAAAGTATTTGTAGGCTAATTTTCATTTTTGGGTGGACTATCCCTTTTAATGGATGGCCTTTGGTTGTAAAGTAATACATTTTTTGTGTTTTATAAACCGTGGCGGCAGTAAAATGTCAGAAAATCCTATTATTACATGACACCAAATGAGAGTCCTGTGGATTTGTCCATTGATAGTTTTGAAGTATGATTGGGACTGTAATGCCTGTTCTTATTAGCCTCGCGAAGACCATCCTGATCTCGCGAAGCTTTCAAGGTTTCACTCGCAGATCAGTCTGGATACTTTCCGTTAAAGAAAATTTGGGAGCAGTTCATCAAACGAACGTCCAATCAGCGTTGGCTTTGAGGCGGGTTGAGGTGTACGCAATCAAGCGGCAAGTAACGTGATCTAGAAACATTTTCAGACAGCGGTAGTCCTAATTCTTTTAGCCGCTCGCTAATGCTTTTGTTCTCTTGCATCCTTCTTGTGAAATATGGACCGGGCAGCTGAAATGGTGCCTTTTATTTCGCAAATTGTAGTTACATAGACGGCAAATATCCTTTGCCGACATGTTGCTTATTTGCTGAGCTAACTGAGCCTTTACCTGCAGCAGCAAGTTCAGTACATCATGTGCTTCGTCTGATCTGATTGGTTGATTTGGCCCGTCTATCACCAACATAGGCCAATCAGCTAACCAGTATTTTCGCCCCTTACCAAAACTTCTTCAACGGTAAGGTTTCCAGAATGGATGCGCGGAGCAAATCCATCTGGCGGAGTCAGGTTATGTTCTTATGGAGTAGTGTAATAATCCACTCAACCTCTTAGCCTTTCAATTCACACATTCACTCTCTAGGGTGATGAAGCGTGGTAATATGTGGCAAATCATTTTTGTGCTGGTGGAATAAATAGTGGCAAATACCATTCCTATTCATTGTTGGAATTGTTAATCTGGGTCTGCTCAGTTTAAGCAACAGTTTAATGTGGTGCCAACACATTTGGGAAGTGACTTGGCAACCCAAGCGGTGAGAACTTTCCATACTATCTCCATGGAAACCTTTGTCATGCTGCTGAGACATCAGGGACAGCTGAGCTCCAAATAGACCCTGACCCCCCCCCCCACACACACACACACACACACAGCATGAGTTGTGACGGAGTCTCTACAGTGCACCCTGATTGATTGATAAGAGTTTAAACACCATTAGTAAACCTTTATTGATGGATTTATTTGCCATTATCGCATCAGTGATCTTTGATTCAGCCTCGGCAATGCACTCACTGATGTATGAATGTCGTTTTTTTTTTTTGGTATCCTTAAAATATTATCTCTGTTGAAGAAATTATCAAAAGGCTCCAGAGAGTAGGGATGCTCCAAACAATAATTAATTTTCTTATACTGACTGCGGTTACAGAAGTACGAGTATCAGCCTAGTGACTCTAGTTAAGGACAAATTTGATCTCAGAACATATTTTTTTTTCTAGATCAATTTAGAAAATGTGGTGTGTGTGAATGTGTGTCTGTTTTTAATGTAATTTATTCCTGTGATGGCAAAGCTGAATTTTCAACATCATTACTCCAGTCATCAGGGTCACATGATACTTCTAATATGCTAATTTGGTGATGAAAAAACTATTATTCTTTGATTTAATGGAAAAGAAAATGTGGAAAAGCTTAATGGTTTTTATGACTAACACAAACTATTTTGAATTACATTAGAGTCACCAGATCCATTAAAAAAGGTCAGTTTTGGTGCCCGTATCAGTCCAGGTATCGGATTTGTTTATCCCTGTAATGGAGAGCTAAACATCTCATGGGTTTATCTGTGTATCGAGTCAGCCACAAAGGAAGAGCTTTCATGAACTTCTAACCTCCTGAAAGGTGCACTGAAGGGTTCATCAACAAGACAATGTTTTTTTTTTCTCTCTCTCCTCTCCTTCTATAGTATATGGAGAATCCCAATTGGCTGTATTGGTTAAATATGACCCTATGCCATTCTTCCACCTCTACACATTTTGTAGTATCATTCAGGTCAATAGCATGAAGCAATCACCACTAAGGATGATAACAACTGAAATTTCTCTCTTAAATTATCTTTCAGATGTTGCTTTACAGTATTTTTGTGTCTTACAAGGGAAAGAAAAAACTATGGTCAGTGCATCGGACACAGATGTTAAAATGTCAATCCAGTCTTAAACTTTTCGAATTTGTGCTTTAGCAGCATCATAATCTTCTTGGTGTCACAACTTTTGCCTGTTTCTAAAAATAACAGGCTTTTGTTCTGTGGTTGTGCTTCTGATACGCATCTACATCTTTGTGAATCATACTGTCGTGATCTGTTGAGTGCAAGTCATTTGGTCTCTCAGTGCTATGTGTTTCCTCTGCAATCATTTCTCCCTCTCTGGAGGAATGGATAGGTGTGATTCTATTGTGTGGAAGAGGAGAAACCGTTACCTCTGTGTCGAACATGCGGATGTAGAAAGTCTTTTTCAATGAGTAAAGCACTTTCAAAAATCGTAATCAGAATAGTCAACATTAATCTCTTGTTTTGGCTGTTGGTTTGAGATTAAGGAGTTTGCTACACATTAATAGTTTGATTTGGGATTTTTAAATGCCAGATTTTGGGAAATAAAGAAGACCATGACTCTTTCTCAGGGACGTGGGGTCACCCCAAATCAAAAAATTTTGCTATGAAGAGCTTGTGTTGTCCTGCTGCATTAGTTATGGGAAATGAAAAGAAAAGGTCATGGAGTAAATATCAGAATCGGAGTGCACCCACAGACTGAATGCTAAAGCAGGATGCTATGAGCACAGTAATGGGCTTTTCTCGCTCGTTTTAACGCTGTTAATGCTTTACCTTACAATAGTAATTGATTCTGGGTCATCAGGTTTTAAGATTTCAAACTGCACATTTTGAAATCAACATGAGGCAATAACCTTAGATTATTGTTTTGATTTGCATACTTACAAGCTAAGTTACTTAGATTTCATAAGCACAGCATGTGACAAACAAAATTTGATAGATTTTAATGAGGAAAAATTGGATCTCTTATATCTAGATTAGACTGCAATGCAAATGGCGACTTTTCTTTAAAGGGGTCATGAACTGGCTTTTTAAATGTTTTTGTTTTGTTGTCTGAGGTCAACTTATGACGTTCGCTTGGTTTTTACATTCAAAAACATAAAAATGAATAAGTTATGGGCTATTTTCTTCCCTAGTTTTCAGCCTACTTAAAAATGCTCGGATTTTATGGGCGTATCGCATTGAAGACTAGGAAGTAAACGCCCACTGCTGTGAGTGGATAACAGTTTTGCATATATAATGAGCTTCAACTCTGTCGTTGGTTTCGGTGGGTGCACGTGGGGGAATTTGTTTTGAAAACCACTGTTGTAAAATGGCAACCGGAATGATTCGCCCATACATGTTTGACCCCATAGTCCGATCCCGAATCGATAGGACAATGAACCAACAGCACCTCGAATACAACGGATACTTGAAGATACATACACATAATTATTAGATATCAAACGATCTGTAACAATGCAATGCTAGCCGAGTAGATTATTATTTCTAAAATAAAAATATTACTCGCATAAGTGTGTTGCAGCACTCCTGTTGGATCCAATATAGAAGGTAGTGTAGACTAATCATGTTCCGTACAACAACGATGTTCCGTACAGATTAACTTTAACTGCCGATCGCTGAATAAATACTTCTAGGTCATACACAAAATGCATATCTGTGTCGTCTTCATTTCTCCCTCTTATATTATAATGAGTTTAACTCACCCGTCGGTGCACGTGGGGGAAAACGTCCAATGTTGTCAAATGGCAACCGGATTCGCCCATACATGTTCGACCCAGAGTCTGTGTGTTGCACAATTCCTGTCAGATCCAATATAGATGGCACAGCACCATTCTTTACTCTTAATCGGTCTGCAAATCCAGCCTCGAACTGTGTCTTTGTGTTCACAAACAATCCTCGGTGAAATGAAGCGAACATACGGATAATGTTTTACACTCATCTGCTGGAACGTCATAAAACAAATTTTAACCAGGCATTCCTAATATTGGAATCCAGAGGAAGCTTATGCAGCGACTGTCTTCTTCCACAGCCAGGCACGGCACAACATTTTGTCAACAGGAATGTTTATTGCTGGTAGCTCGCTCCGGTTTGTCATCACGAGGTATGCTTTTGTTTACCTATGCGTGAATGCGAGAATCGGTGGGCGGGGCTAAACCGGCCGTGTTGAAGTAGGCGTTGATGAGCGGGGTGGGGTTTTAGCGTCTTTGACGTCATACTTCCACACTTTCAAAAACGAAGCGTTTGTTGAGGCTGGTGTCAATAAAAGCTTTTATTGGACTAACAAGGTCGTTTTCAGTTCTGAAACTTACAGGATATTCTTATAATATGATGACCTCTTAGATGTCAAAAGCTCAAGGACAATTAGATTTCTCAGTTCATCCCCTTTAATTCTCAGATTTTTGTGTTTTGAAAGAAGCCTCTAGAGCTCACCAAGGCTGCATTTATTTGATTAAAAATACAGAAAAAAGTATAATACTCTGAAATTCTATTTAAATATATTTTAAAATGTAATTTATTCCTGTGATGGCTAAGCTTAATTTAATCGTCATTACATTATGCTTCAAAAATCCTTCTAATATGCTGATTTGCTGCTTAATATTTTTGTGAAAATCATGTTTTCATGAAATAGAAAGTTCAAAATAACAGAAGGGAACTGAACCCTTTCAAAATTACAAGTGTAAAACATTGCTTAACCCGGGTTACTTTCACATCTCCTGCCCTTTCATGTCATGTCCAGTGTATCAACGGAAGAAACCCACAACAGGAAATTTCCATTAGCCACTTCCTGAAGCCAATCAGCAAGCTAATTTCTTTCAGCCAGACCCTTCCATACTGGACATGTTCAGAAAACATCTTCTACTGTAAAACCACCATCCACAGTCACGATGAGAAAGTGATTTATACATAAATCACGCATGCCGACTCCCAATTTTCCTCTTTATAGTCAGGGGAGATGAGTCATGCATTCTTCCTACTCACCACGTATACACTCTCTCCTTCCTGTTATTTATTGCAGAGATTTTTTTTTTTTTTTTTCTAGCTTTGAGCGTTTGATGGCATTAATGAGGATACTTGTTAGAGAAAATGTGTTCATAAGCTATGGAAGAAAATGAATGACAAATGTATTTGAAACAACAACGCTTATTGAAATTGCCCTAATTGAAACAAAAATTTTCATTGCATTAACTGTTTGCTTTTAAAAAATTGTGAAAGTGAAATAAAATGGACCGAAAATTAGCTCAGAATTTTTTTACATGAAAATATGTGTGAAATGTTTTTGATTGAAAATATTCACAGCTTAAATATAAGACCATGTTAAATTTCAGCCCATAAAAATGCGAGCCCTAAAAATACATTGCATTAAAATGCAAGCACAATTTATGGAACGCATATTATTTTTAACTAGTGACCTTAAACAAGCTTTTTTGTTTCAAATACATTTGTCATCATTATTTTACTTGCATAAGAGATGCATCGTTTGACAGATTCAAAAATAATGGGAACATCCACGATGTGTTAAATAAGCTGTACAATGTTTGCAATAATTCATCATGCTGTATCCATTCAGCTCCCTTAATCAGCCTCTGCTGTGTCTTCATGTCCAACACAGGTCAAGCAGATCATGGAAGAAGCAGTCACAAGGAAGTTTGTTCATGAAGACAGCAGCCATATTGTCTCATTCTGTGGTAAGTCAAAGATCATTGAACCATTTCCCCAATTCCCTACTCATGTATTTGTGTATTTAAAAGCATTGCACCCCAAAGAGTTTTTTTTTTTTGCTCAATGTTTGCCTTTTCATCTTACAAATCTACACTGTAAGAATGACCTGGTGCAAATATTCTCATTTAGAAAGTTTATATCCACTGCCTTTTGTACTCAGAATAAAAAGGTCTGAACAATACACAAAATATTTCATCAAAATATGCTTGAAAAGCTCTAAAATAAAAGCATTTTATAAACCTATATGTTTTAATGTGATTGAAATAAAAAAATGGTTCTTGGTTATTAGAAAACATAATGCAGTTCTTAGTTATGGTTAATTTACATGCCAACTTGGTCTCAAATTAAATCTTAAATCTCAAATTAAAGCTACAATATTAATGTGGATGGCATAAGATTATTTGGTCCTTGAAAAACTTGATGAGAAATGTTTGAGCTCATTGAAATATGCACTACCGTTGAAAACTTTGGGGTCAGTAAGACTTTCTTTTTTGTTTTTTAAAGAAGCGTGCATTTATTTAATAAAAAAATACTGTTAAGACATTAATATTGTGAAAGATTTTTACAATTTCAAATTCCTGTTTTCTATTTTAATATTCAATTTATTCCTGTGATGAACAAAGCAGAATTTTCCAGTCTTCAGTGTCTCATGATCCTTCAGAAATCCTACTAATATGCTGATTTGGTGCTTAAGAAACATTTATTATTGTCTTGAAAGTTCAAAAGAAAAGCATCTATTTGAAATGAAAGAATTGCTGATTTGTATTATTGCATTTCATATAATTTTTTCCCTGCTGTCTGTGAACCTGTGAAATATCAGTTTTTTCTGTGTGTTTGCAGACTCTGATGTCTTTACAAATTTGAGTTTGTAACATTGTTGAGATGTTTTCAGGAACCCAAGATGCATGTTAGATTATTGGGGTTTTCTCCAAAAATGTATATCCATTTACTCTACATTTAATCTTACATGTTTAATCATTTCAGAGGAGAAACAGTTGAGATGTTAAAGGGGTCATGAATTGTGAAATCTTTTGTCATGTACGAGGTTATTATAAGTTTCAGAAACTCAAATCTTGCTTGTTAGTCCAACAACAGAAATGTAACATTTTTCCCATCCTCACTGACCTCGTCATAAAACTCGTTTAAATGATCATATCGACACCTCCTCACTTGGTTGACGACGGCCGTGATGCAACACTGGTGGCTGGTTTTGCCAGATTGAGTGTTTTTCGCTACATATTAAGGCCTGTTTACGTGTGTTTTAGCCAGGTTTTCGCCTGGAAGGCTCTATAGAAATCTGGCACCCTATTTGTAGGGCCCTATAATTTCTGCGATCACGGAATAAAAAGCACACTCTTTTTACAACTAAAATAACAGTAAAGGGTAAAAAAATGAATTCCCAAAAATTAAAACAGAAAAAAATGGAATTTGCAAAAATTAAAACGGAAAAAACGGAATTTGGGAAAAAATAAAATGCAATTTGGGAAAAAAATAAAACGGATCTTATAGGGCCCTACTATTGTACGAAGTTAAACTGAGAGAGCGTGCGTTCAGACACCAGAATGAATGAGTTCACAGTAACGTTCATTGGGCAGTAATAATACAGTATGTTCAGTTCAATCGTTCGCCCAAAATCTGAATGTGTCAGCCACAATGTGTATAAGTGATAACAAAATGCAGTTTATGACCACTTTAAAGAGATGTAATTTCAGTTGTGTTTCAGTATTCGCTAAATGTTGGGCAGCATGATGGTTTGGCTAATTCCAGGTAGATCATTTGACATTTAACTGGCCTTGGAAAGTGCCAAAGTGCATTAATGTCAGAGTGGGAGTAAAAGGAGAAGAGTCATGTTTGAGTGTAGATTAACATAGAGTGATAATTTCAGCATGTATAGACCAGTAAGTGAATGTGTGATTGAGCATGCTGCAGTAAGTGCTACCCACTGTTTGTGAGCAGTAAATCTGTCCACATAATGAAAGTTATCACTCTTCCGCACACACTGACACACACCTTCTCCGTTGCTGTGCAAATTCACATCAAGGTACCGTAACAATGATGTTTAATGATCGAGCGGTGCGTAAACAGAATAAACGAGTAGTCATTAATAATGCAGTTTCAGGTCATACTCACCTTGTTGGGTGAAGGCTTTATTGTCCTGTCCAGCTTTATTCACATTTGCATTTGACATTTTCTGCAACGGCTTGTTTTTCTCGTGGCACAAGCCACTGCCTTTTTGTCCTCAAGGGTCGAGGTTAGTGTTGGTCGATATGTCTCCATACTCATTATTCGAGTAGATATTAGAATATCGAGTAGAATCGAGAAGAATGTTTCTTTCTTGTTAAATGTTAAAAAATATTTATTTTAAAGTCGTTTGCTGGAAGCTGCATTTGACCTTCATCATGATGTCTAATTATTGTGCTGTGTTCGGACCTAATGTCTGTTAGTCCTATATAATAATAATATGGTTATTAATTTTAATAATGATATTTTGTACTTGTATTGTATTCACGTCATTAAAATGTTTTGTTAATGTGCTATGAAAACAAAACCAAATGTTCGCTGACAAACATCGATGTCGTGCTTAGTCTGTGCTGAAACATTTTGTAATTATTCTCCTGCTTTCCATTTCTCGCTCTCACCAGGCATCGAAGCTGAATCTGTTCTCTCCCGTAATTCTAGCTGTGTCATACAATTATTTACATTTTAGTAAACTGTGAATTGTTTTGTTGGTAGTGTTAATCCTTTTTTATTTGTCCAATCGCCCACGCTGAACTCAGCAGACGCCTCAAAATACTGAAGTGAAATATCACATACTGCTTAGATGTCTATTAGGCTTGATGCAGATTAAACAATTAGTGAATGGTACACAAACTGAGCTCTATACAGTAAAGTTGACCCAATCTGGAAGCTTATACCATTTACACTCTACTGGCCACTTTATTAGGTACACCTGGTCCAACTGCTCGTTAACACTTAATTTCTAAGCAGCCAATCACATGGCGGCAACTCAGTGCATTTAGGCATGTAGACATGGTCAAGACAATATCCTGCAGTTCAAACTGAGCATCAGTATGAGGAAGAAAGGTGATTTGAGTGACTTTGAACGTGGCATGATTGTTGGTGCCAGAAGGGCTGGTCTGAGTATTTCAGAAACTGCTAATCTACTGGGATTTTCACGCACAACCATCTCTAGGGTTTACAGAGAATGGTCCGAAAAAGAAAAAACATCCAGTGAGCGGCAGTTCTGTGGGCAGAAATGCCTTGTCTGATGCCAGAGGTCAGAGGAGAATGGCCAGACTGGTTCGAGCTGATAGAAGGGCAACAGTGACTCAAATAACCACCCGTTACAACCAAGGTGGGCAGAAGAGCATCTCTGAACGCACAGTACGTCGAACTTTGAGGCAGATGGGCTACAGCAGCAGAAGACCACACCGGGTGCCACTCCTTTCAGCTAAGAACAGGAAACTGAGGCTACAATTTGCACAAGCTCATCGAAATTGGACAATAGAAGATTGGAAAAACGTTGCCTGGTCTGATGAGTCTCGATTTCTGCTGCGACATTCAGATGGTAGGGTCAGAATTTGGCGTCTACAACATGAAAGCATGGATCCATCCTGTCTTGTATCAACGGTTCAGGCTGGTGGTGGTGGTGTCATGGTGTGGGGAATATTTTCTTGGCACTCTTTGGGCCCCTTGGTACCAATTGAGCATTGTTGCAATGCCACAGCCTACCTGAGTATTGTTGCTGACCATGTCCATCCCTTTATGACCACAATGTACCCAACTTCTGATGGCTACTTTCAGCAGGAAAATGTGCCATGTCATAAAGCTGGAATCATCTCAGACTGGTTTCTTGAACATGACAATGAGTTCGCTGTACTCAAATGGCCTCCACAGTCACCAGATCTCAATCCAATAGAGCATCTTTGGGATGTGGTGGAACGGGAGATTCGCATCATGGATGTGCACCCGACAAATCTGCGGCAACTGTGTGATGCCATCATGTCAATATGGACCAAACTCCCTGAGGAATGCTTCCAGCACCTTGTTGAATCTATGCCACGAAGAATTGAGGCAGTTCTGAAGGCAAAAGGGGGTCCAACCCGTTACTAGCATGGGGTAGCTAATAAAGTGGCCGGTGAGTGTATATTCTGCTGTTTACAAGAAAATCAGTCTGTTTTTAAGATTTACACATTTTAATTATATGACATTTTTAACACAATGAATATGGTGTTAATCATAACATTATCTAATAAGTAAAGTGTAGACTGTAAAAATGTGCAGTCCTTTATTATTATATTTGTAACAGGAAATAACAAGATGATCATCTAGTTACTTCCTTGTAACCCTCAAGTATATAGCAAAGAATTGTGGAGGACTAGTGTGTATGTGTACAGTTATTAGTGCCCTTTTCTCTTTGTTTGGGCCTCTGCTCTTAAAAATGTCTGTGCACTACCCCTGCTGACAGCAATATTACCTTCTGTGGAATTGTAATCAGCACAACTCTGTGAGGGTCAAATGCTGTTGGCTGGTTTGAAGTGTTTGTAAATTAGACTGTTTTTCTCTCTGCATCCAAGCAATTATTGTTCTCAAAAGTGTTTTGTTAGGGTAGAAATACAACAAAACCTTGCAGTTAAAGCTCACAGAAACGGCTTGTGGAGGCACTTTTATTTAACCACAATGTGATGTTTCTGAATAACACCAATCAAAGTAGCTTGAAAAATGCCTTTTGATAAATGGCCTTGTTAACTCATTTTATTACGTGCATGTAGCCGTGCAGTGGGATTCTATAGTAGACGATTATAGGGCACGGTGCGCATTGCTGGTTTTAGCCGGGTTGTTCCTGCAATTCACTGAGTTCTGATTCGCCATGTTATTTTTTTCTGTCCTGCTCTGTTTCCATCTCAAGTCCTCTCAACTTGTCTCATGCCACTTCACTGAACCTCTGCTGCTTGCAATACTAGAGGTCATTGAAGAGACAAGTATAGAAAAACATCCCAAATTAGATATTTTTAATCTTACAACAGCAATGAGATTAAATTGATAGCTCTTTCCTGAGTAGTTTCACATGTGTATCATCCAGATGAGTCTCAACCATGTCTACAGACTGTGCCCAGATGTGCCAAGGTACCAATGTATGCAAGATTTCAATATAAACTCAAACATTTCTCATAAAATTCCTTAAAAAAAGAAGAAAAAATTTGAGACAGAATTGATAAAGGAATAGCTGACAAAATAAAAAAGCAAAATTCTGTGCATTTCACATTTTGTCCATACCATGAAAGTTAATATGGTGGTCCAATGTTGTTTGGGTCCTATTGACTTTGATTGTATAGACAAAAACAGTGAAAAATATATTTTTTTAAATAGTTTTCTGTGCAGAAGAAAGATAGCTTAGCAACAAGAATGAGGATGAGTAAATGATGAAAGAATCTTCATGAACTCCACTAAATGTCCTGGGGCCTCATTTATAAAACTGTGCGTAGGATCCTTACTAAAAGTGTATGTGCGCCCGAAAGCCAAAAATGGCGTACGCAAAAAAATATTCAGACTTATAAAACCGCTCGTACGCCGAAAACCTGCGCAAAATTCACTTTATAAATCCCAGTCAGTGGAAGAATGCGCGCACATGCGGCTCCTCCCGAAATAACCATATATGGAGATTACAATGCCTAGTTTTACTATGCATATCCTCATATGCATATCATTTGCATATGATTATTCATCCACATTAATACCATGTTTAACGGTACAAGACATTGGTAAAATATGAAATGCGATGTGCCGTCGACATTATTACAAACATAATTTTTTTTTTTTGCCATTTAACTCCAGGTCACCATTCGAGTGTCGCCAAACTGCCTATTCTCCAAAACGTTCGTACACATGGGTCAGAGTTTGCGTGCAGGTGTGCAATTTTTCCCATCAAGTTTGTTTTTATAAATTACAACTTATGCATTGGAAGTGTCTTACACCTCTTTCTGGGCCTTTTCTTTTTGCATACGCAATAGTTATAAATGAGGCCCCAGGTCTAAGAAAGGGCAATCTCTTAGCAAATTTTCCTCTGGGCACTTGAGCAGAATCAGAAAAAATATCCGAAATACTTGAAGAGAAAAGGAAAGAATGTCTAATCATTATGCCTTAATGGCATGAATTCCATTACAAGTATGCTAGTACTGTAATGATGTAATATCGCTGCTTCTTCTAGTGTGGTACTGGCAGATAATAGGAGGATGGAGGGTAGCCAGATTTTGCTGGCTTCCTGATGAGGGAGTAATTAGCTATCATGATTATAGTGATGTTTACACACTGCAGATGGAAATGCCAACTATGTTTCATCCACCTATTTCCACAGTATGCGTATTTTGGGATATAGCATAATAGCGCTGAATGGAAACAGCAAAATGCGCCATAAAAAAACGTCTATTGCTCAATTAGAGTCGAATAAACTTTTTATCTGATAAGAAACGCATAAACTAAGATTGAAAACACATTTACCGAATACGCATCAAAGTCATGTGACTTTGTGATGGGGCGACATAACCGGACTAACCAGCTGGACTCTTATTGCATAGCATCTGAAATGCCTTTTTGGTTGTTCTTGTACGTACTGTGTTTCCCAAACATCTGTCTCCGAAAGCTAGTATAACTTTGAGTTTCGTCTGTGTTAAATGATTTATTATATTTAAAATTATTCTTCTCCTACTAAATTTTCCTTAAGTGATAAATGTTGTACCAGTTTATCAGGAAGTGAGACAAATTATGGAAACGGTGCTTTATTCACAAATGTTTTATTTAATTTTTACAATTTGCGCACAAGTTAAATTCGTAACTTTGGTGGAAACATGCCATTTCTCATCATCACAGATATAGGATACAATTATCAAATGTTTACATTGATTCTGTAAGACATCTGTTAATTTTATCTCTTAATCTACGTGTGGCTTTAAAAGCATGCTCTTTGTCACTCAGATGCTTTTATATCATTATGTTGTAGTGTAAATTGATGGTCAGTGTGAGTGGAGGGATCATATATATCCAGGTTTCACTCCGTTCACACTGTGACAGTGTGATTAGAAACCATTAGCACAGGCGGTATGATTACATTTTTAATGAGCGTTTGAGATCAGGGTCGGGGTGACTGCCTGCTTCCTGTGCCATTTCCTATGACATAGAATGAGTTGTGCTGCTTTATTGTTGCTTGAATATTGCTTGAACTTATTTCACTGGAAAAAATATCATTCTCTCTCTCTCTCTCTCTCTCTCTCTCTCTCTCTCTCTCTCTCTCTCTCTCTCTCTCTCTCTCTCTCTCTCTCTCTCTCTCTCTCTCTCTCTCTCTTTTACAGTATTACTATTATTTTTTTATATCAGGTGGATGCAGCTCTGCGTGAGCATAAGACTCAAAAAATCTTACCAACCCCAAACATTTGAAATGATTAGTTTTTGATGCAGTCAGTCACAAGACATAAGAGATTTGAGTGAACGATTTTCAAGGATACTTGAGGAATACTCAAACCTATTGTATTCGTGTCTTTAATTGATATTTTTGTCATTTTTGGTAAATTAAGGGATCTAAACAACTTCTTTTACTAGAAACAGTCATAGTTCTGAATAGCATGATGGGAAAGTAAAAGCTATTGTGATTCAACTAAAGATCCTGTCATTACATAGTGTGTGTCTGTAGCAGCTCATGAGACCTTTGAACCTGTTTGATGGTCCGTGCGTCCACTGCTCATTCATTTCACCTGCTCATTTTTATTTGTCTTCTCTCTTCGGCATGAATCCATTTAGGCTGGTCAAAGAGAAGCGATGAATTCAGCATCAGATGAAAGCAGCTACTGTGTTTGTATGGATGTGCATCCTTCTGAATTGAGATCTTTAGACCTGTTTTCATCATGTTTATCTCTCATGCATTTCAGTCTGCCACACCAGATACTAGGAGACTAATTCTGGGCAAGAGGACGAAGATAAACAACTGGCACTCTGTTTGCAGACAGAAGGAGATTGTTGAGATTATATACAGAGGAGAGTCATAAAGTCCTGGAGTCAGATGAGTAAGACTAAATATCAAGACTGTCACGGAAAACAAAAAGTGACACATTGGAGACAAGAAAAGACAGAAAAGGACTGGATGAGGAAAGAGGCAGAGAGATAAAACAGCTGATGTTGTTTCTGAGCCATGCCCAGTTTCTCACTGAGGGTTTCCATGGCTACACAGGCTTTCCCCCGACCCCATCCGAGCAGATCCACAAGATTAGTCCTGAGAGAGCCTCCAGTATCAGCTCTGCAGGCACTGCCACGTAGTGCAGTGTGTCTCGTCTGTGCATTCTCGGTCCACATATTTGTATTTCATCTCATTGTCCCTCTCTGTGTGTTTTAGTTTTGATTACATATTCACATTTTCACATTTTCACAAACTAGTAACAAAACCTTCTGTTTTCCCTGTTTTGATTGGTCAGAATCATTCTGTGGTATAGCTTTTCATACATGAAATAATTACTTGATATTTTATATCTTTTTATGCATTTATTTGGAAGTAGACGTATAAGAGTTATAATATAGTAAGCCAGTTTTTATCACAAGTTTAGTTTCCTGCAGAATCCCTCCATTTTGCTTCTGGGTCTCAGGGATTGTTTTGCAGATGATTACTAGCTGACTGTACCTGCTGACTGTGGTTGGTAACATTACTAGCTGACTGTGGTTGGTAACATTTTTTTTTTATAGTCTCCTATGCTCACAAAAGCTGCACTTATTTAATAAAAAATGCAGTCATCTTTTGAAAAAAAAACTTTTTTTTTTAAATTTTATATATTTTTAAATGTATTTTTTTTAGCATTATTGCTCCAGTCTTCAGTGTAGAGTTGCAAAGGGCGGAAAGTTTCCGGTAAATTTCCATGGGAAGTTAAGCTGGGGAATTTTGGAAATATTCCATATTAGAACATCGGATGGTGCACGTGGCATTTTTCTGTAAAATAAGCTTGTAAGAATACTAATGCAATGCAAGAGCTTGTAAGAAATAAGAATACTAATGCAATGGCATGAACAGATACATAAATAGTAAGACTAGCTAAACAACGATGGAATGATCTTGAAAACATATTGCAGGATGCAGAGAAAAACAGACACATGAGGTAGCTTTATTAGTATCTAACTTATCAGCATTGCTACTAGATGAATTAGGGCTGCACGATATTCGGTAAAAAATGGCATTGCGATATTTTATTTTTTCACGATATATGTTGCGATATAAAAACAATTTCTCCAGATGACTTGAATAGCTCTATTTGGAAAGAAGTGAATCATTCTAGAATGACTGGGGTGGTTATGTCATGAAGTAAATCCGCATAGAAAATAATATTAATAGAATAGAATGTAGCTAACAAGACTTTAATAAATGGAACCTTATTGTAAAGTGTTTCCATTTTTTGTCTTGAGTTCAGTGTTGGATAGATCAGTTGTTTTAACCATTCATTAAAGTGAATTGGTTAAAAGGAGTCATTAGTTCGCGAATCGGACGTGTCATTAACAGATAGATTTTTTTTTTTATTGAAAATGTGGTTTATGTCATGTGAATGTGTGGAGAGCTTTTCAGAGATGATAAGGCAACGTTATTTTAGCACACTTCACAACCAGTGGTAGTACAGAAGAAAAAAAAAACTTTGGTCTACCGACCTTTTACCGTCATGTATTCTCAAAGATATTCAGTCAACTCAATTCATTGATATGCACGATGGAGGTAGAGAGAGCAAGACAGTTTGAAGACCGCGAGAGTGTGTGCGCGCGACAGGGGCTTTCACTCGCTCAGTTAAACAAGCGCCGAAGTCACTCGTCGCATCTACTTCACTCATCGGATTGGGATTGAGGAATGGCATGGATATTCAAGTGTATTTGAATGGCATTTGTTTGTTTTAGTCAAGATTATGCTAAAATATACTTTCCTCAACTATATTTAAGTTCCCTATGAAGAGCCAACCCTCAACTTTGAAAATTCCCACTTTATTCCTGTTTATTACCATAAATTCCTGTTAATTCCCTTAAATTCCCATTAATTCCCATGGAAAGTTTCCATCTTTGAAAATTCCCAGAATTTTGCAACCCTACTTCAGTGTCACATGATCCTTCAGAAATCATTCTAAATGCTGATTTAGTGCTCAAGAAGCATTTCTTCTTAACATTAATGTTGAAGAAAATACTGCCTAATATCTTTGTTGAAACTGTGGTACTTTTTTTAGGATTTGTTTGAAATAGTAATCTTTCATAATATTATAAAAGTATATCACTGTCCCTTTTGATCAATTTAATGCAGCCTTGCTGAATTAAAATGATTTATTTCTTTCAAAAAAAAAATTGAAAGAGTACACAAAAGTATTATTATTTTCTTGTTGCTCAGATAAGCAAAAAGCCTTTCATGGATTGGGGTAACATTCTATTTCTTCTTCTTGGAAAAATGATCCATTAATGTGCTATTGTCTGTTTCTCTCTCGTGCGTGTGTGTGTGTGTGTGTAGCTGCTGTTGAAGCCTGTGTGCTTCATGGGTTGAAGCGGAGAGCTGCCGGTTTCCTATCGAAGCAACAAAATAGCTGCGCTCTTCACCAAAGTGGGCAAAAGCTTCCCTCCAGCTGAAGAGCTGTGCAGAAAAGCCCAGGAGCTGGAGATGGTCTTTGAGAGCAAGTGAGACCAGACTTTGATATCCTCCAATACAACACGCAACTGAGACTCTCAAAATATATACAACACATATGTTGTGTATGGAACCTGAAACACCTGCAATGTATTTGCTTTCTTGCGCATGTTTTTAGATTTCTGTCCTATAGATATGTCCACTACAGGCAAAGTACCAGTAAATATCATTCCTGAAAAGAGTATAGGATATGCAATAGTTACCACCTTGTTTACAAAAGCTTCTTTCAAAGCAGAAGTATCTACATAGAATTTGATTTTGACTTTTGCTGACTATGACTGTTTTTTTTTTCTTCAGACGAAGTCAGTCTCTTTCATACAGCGAGAGCACCCGTAAGACGCCCAAGGTCCCAAACTTCTCGCCTCAGGCCGTCAGACACGTGTGGATCCACACCGCACTCATTGAGAAAGTGCTGGACAAGATCGTGCTGTACCTGGTGGAAAACAGCAGGTGAGAGAGGTGGGATAGAGATATTAAGAGAAACCAAGCTTGACCAGTTTTCTTTCAGGTACATTCAAATTTGCCACATTGCATTATGTTAAATTAAAGTTGCTTTTAATGTTGTTTCAGTAAGTTTTATGAGAAAGAGGCTATCCTAATGGACCCGGTGGATGGCCCTATCCTCGCCTCTTTGTTAGGTAGACCTGCTTTTTAAATCTTTCTTGTTCTTAAAGTGCCCATATTATGCTATTTTGGAGATCTACTACAATAGGTTTACATGCTTCCAAGATAAAAACACTAATTCTCTCATAATATACATTGCAGCATCAACTCTTTTCTCACAGTTTCAGAAACGGTTCGATAATGTATTTGGTCTCTCTAAACTCCTCCTTTCCAAGAGCTAACTCTGCTCTGATTGTCAGAAATTAATCTTCCATTAACCTCTGAATTTCAGCTCCAGAGACTTTCTCAACACTTGTACATACAGTGATGCAAACCGTAACAATAGCATTGGTTTTAACATATCAATTTGAGCCGAACTCCTCATCCTTTTAAAGTGGATTTGCTTTCCTGTGCTGGGAACAGTGTGTTCTCAACATGTCAGCAACACAAACCAAACTCTTCCAGGCCTTAGTTACAACTATAGTGTGGTCAAAGTACACGTTGTTCGCAGACAGCCAAAAAAGACCACATGCTGGCAGTATACAAATTTGTTACAAACCTACATAGGTTGTTGCAGAAAGTAAGACTGGAATTACTTGATGACTCGTTTCAGCAGTTCAGAATCTGTTCTTTCTTTTGGGAGACAATAACTCAATTTAGCATGCACATTAATCTTTGAAACTACAGTACTTTAACATTCACAAACAGCAATATTACACATTAAATGTAATATCAGAAAAAGCATAATAGAGGCACTTTAAGGCCACTGGTCATCTGGTGACATAATGTCATTTACTCTGTTTTAAATCCTAGTGAGGTTCGTAATTGGCTATTTTTTACAAGCTCAATGGAAAAGATAAATCCAAGAAGCTGGTGGATGAGAGAAATATTTCATACTTAAAGGGTTAGTTCACCCAAAAATAAAAAAAATTAAGTCATTAATTACTCACCCCCATGCTGTACCAACCCCGTTGGTTAAGACCTTCGTTCATCTTCGGAACACAAATAAAGATATTTTTGATTAAATCTGAGAGCTGGATCACTCCTCCATAGACTGTCTAAGGGACTGGCTCTTGACGGCCCAAAAAGTCATTAAAGAAAATGTTTAAATATTCCATGTGCCTGTAGTGGCTCAATTATAAGTTTATCAAGCGACGAGACTACTTATTGTGCGAAAAAAACATAAATAACGACTTTATTCGACAATTCCTTTACTTCCTTATGGGCGCATGCGTGAGAACTGACGTTCTTCTTCGACTACTTCTTGTTACCGGCTGCTCACCGCTTAGGAGTATTACCGCCACCTACCGTATAAGATGACGTGCTGATATCTTTACAGTCTATGGCTGATATACCTGGAAGCGCAAAACTTTGTTTACAAGCAGAGGAAGATCTGCCCTGTACATACGCTTTTCAATTAGCGTATTTTCCACACTATAAGGTGCACTTAAAAGCCTTTAATCTTCTCAAAAAACGACAGTGTGCCTTATAATCTGGAGCGCCGTATATATATATATATATATATGGTACATTATCTTATACGGTAGGTGGCGGTAGATACTCCTAAGCGGTGAGCAGCCGGTAACAAGAAGTAGCCGAAGAAGAACGTCAGTTCTCGCGCATGCGCCCATAAGGAAGTAATGGAATAGTCGAATAAAGTTGTTATTTATGTTTTTTTCGCACAAAAAGTAGTCTCGTCGCTTGATAAACGTATAATTGAGCCACTGCAGGCACCTGGAATATTTAAACATTTTCTTTATTGACTTTATGGGCCGTCAAGAGCCAGTCCCTTAGGCAGTCTATGGAGGAGTGATGCAGCTCTCAGATTAAATCAAAAATATCTTTATTTGTGTTCCGAAGATGAACGAAGGTCTTACGGGATTGGTAGAGCATGGGGTGAGTATTTAATGACTTCATTTTCATTTTTGGGTGAACTAACCCTTTAAAAGTATAGTATAAAATAGGGGTGGGAATCTCTAGGCACCTTACGATTCGATTCGATTACGATTCAGAGGGCTTCCGATTCGAATGCTAAATCGATTATCTGAATATTTTTTTGTGTGTGACTATAAATACTTTGCTTTAAAAGTAAAAAGTAATGACCCATGAAGAATTAATAATACATTTTATTAACATTGCAAAGAACCAACAGGAAAATAAATGTGTGCCTGAACTAGCAGCATACTTGTTATCCATAGTTTTTTTGTTTTTTTTCTCTCTCCTCAAGTTGATGGGGACCAGCAACTGTTTGGTTACCCACATTCAAAAAAAAAAATCTTCTTTTGTGTTCAGCACAAGAAAGAAATTAATACAGGTTTGAACAACATTAGAGTAAATAATGACAGATTTTTTTTTGTGAACTATCCCTTCAAGGACGAGCGGCAGTACTATTTATAGACCAGCAAGCGACTTGTACTAAATGCGTTTAATATAGACACATATTACACCAGATTTTCTCTCAAATGTTTGCTTTCACTTTAGACATAGCCAATTCTGTTTATGTAAACATTGTATGTATTTAACAGTATTAGCAGAAGACTCGAAAGATAACTTAGTCCAGTGTTCAGGCGCTGTTTGACAGTGCCTTTGAGCGTCGGGAGGGCAAGGCTTATGCAAATAATGAACTTTTGTGAATTGCTGTGTCCCGTACCTATTCATTAACGTGTGATGTGTAGGCTACGTCGCGTTGTACAGTTGAGACAGATGCGCCAGAACTGAACTGATAGAATGCACTGTAACACGATACTACGATATTTCTTCAAAAGCAGATAGTAGAGACATTTTAATCGTCCACAATCAAAAATCGTGCTATCGCACACCCCTCCACACATCAGCTTTTAATGAGGAGGGTGTTTGGATTCGGCGCTCAGTCATCACCTCTGCGTCTCTGTTATGTGCACGCCACTGACGGTCCGGCCACTGCAATTCTGCGCTTCAGAGTTCCGTCTTTCACGTTGCGTCAATATTACATTATTATAAATATATATAAATTTTTATATATATATATTTTTTAAATCGATTTTTGACATTTGTTAATCGATTCAGAATCGTCCACGTCCGCATCGCGATGCATCTAAGAATCGATTTTTCCCCCACCCCTAGTATAAAAAAGTTGATAAGGTTATCTAATTTGAATGTTTTATCCTCTAGTTAAGTTTATTATTTCACCCAATATTTGTTTGAGCCACATAATTTATGCTTATATGAGTATCAGGCCATTAGTTTAGTAAGAGTATAACATTGAATTCTATTGAAGTCAGTTTTGAGTTTCCCATGCAGTGCTAATTGAGTAGCACATGGAGTTGCTGCATACATTATGTGGAACTTTTCAAATCAGCTTCCTATTAAAGGAGTTCACTAGGTTTTGGAACAGAGATATTTTGTCTTTTTCTTTCCTTTATGTTGTTGGCATTGTGCAGATAATCTGTTTTCAACTTTATTTCTTCTTTAGTGGGCCCCTGTGCATTAGAGTACACAAAAATGAAGACAGCAGATCATTTCTGGACGGATCCTTCAGCTGATGAGTTGGTGCAAAGGCATCGTATTCACAGTGGCCACTGTCGACAAGACTTCGCCTACAAAGAGACCTGCCCTCTGTGTGAGTAACCTGTGACTAAATGAGTTTTGAAGAATTTTTTTGTGTTTAAATACTTTAACGAGACTACTGAGTGAATGCGCAGTTCTGTTTGATACTGTAATTGGTGCAAAAATTACACACATCACCTTTAAAAATGATTATGTGCAGAATAATTAATTGATCTTAGCGGTCTGGGTTATGATGCTTTACACCAAGAATTCATAAATGCTGCAATATTGAAAATGGTATGTTCTTAAAAAAGGGTCAAGAATTAAAGCTAATCTTTTAACTTATGCAAATTTTGATATTTTCTGTCTGTTTGCACTTTTAAAATTTGCAAGAGTTAAAGGGTTATTTTACCCAAAATTGACATTTCTATAAGAACTCACCCTCATGTAAGGTCTCCGTAAGACCTTTGCTCATTTCTGTAACACAAATTGAGGGGTTTTTTTTATGAAATCCGAGAGCTTCTACATGGAAGATGGAACAAGATGGAAGTGCCGTTCAGGCCAATTAAAATTTACTTCACGTTTCAAACCGTGCCTCTAGAAAATGTCAGGAGTCAAGAGCAGTTTATAGTCAGTCAATTGCATGTCACATTAAAGTCATAATACATAGTGACAACCAATAAGGCTTGTTTTTCAGTATTATGCTACAGTACTTTCAATACTGTGTATGTTGGTTAGCAGTTTTGAGGATGATGGACTCGTAAGATCAATTTAATATTAATGATCTTTTGTTTAATTGCATTTTCTATGTCTAAGCTCATTTTTTATGATAAAGCAAAATAAAACACACAATCTCAACATTTCAGATCAAGCCAGTTTATTTTGTGGATTTGCTCGTGCAATTTTTTTTTTTTGCCTTTGAAATCAGTGCGGTTCCTTTATCAAAGACCTGTGAAGAGGGTTGTGTTCTATAAGAGTTCATGCTGTGGTGTATTTGAGTGTGACTGCTGTTTCTGAGGAGAATATAAACCTCTGCTCGAGAGACGTGCTTCACATCATTACCCAGCTCCATTACCAAGCCATCCGTCAGATTCCTGACTGATCACCCTCTCTGGCCATAGCCAACACCCACACAACAGCAGGGCACACAGTGCTTGTTTTTCGTCTCCGATAGATCTGAGTACATTTACACTTCAGGCTTGTTTTCCGATGTATAACAAATATCTGCTAGAGAGCTGTAAAAGCCCGTTTTTTTGCTGCGGAGTGGCTTTTTGATATATGAAAGAGGAGACATAAGTGTCCATCTAATGACTTGCCTGCGGGCAAACATTTTTCCACCTTAAACGGATAGATGTAGAGGCATAATATTAGGAAAACAAGATGAATAGTTACTATAACGCTTTGTTTGCTAGGTTGCTGATGTAATATTTTGCGTGTGTTCAGATTCAGAAAAGGCACTCCAGTAGTAGTATGGATGAGAGGCCATCTCCCTCCCCCTCTGCCAGAGACTACGTAGAGTCTCTTCATCAGAATTCCAGAGCGACCCTCCTGTTCGGCAAGAACAACGTACTGGTGCAGCCGGTAAATGCATGACACAGCTACAGTATGGTGTATTTGTGTTTTCATGATTTAAATAGATAATAAGTAAAATTTGCCAATGAAAAATAAAATTATTTGCCAAAACCAGTATGAGCAGAATTTATTATTGATTTAAAGGTTGGCTTCTGTTGTGGTAATTTCAGAGGGATGATATGGAAGCAATCCCAGGATACCTCTCTCTGCACCAGACGGCTTACTGCATGACTCTGAAATGGACGCCAAATCAGTTAATGAACGGCTCCATGGGGATCTCGACTATGAGAAGAGGTGGGACTCTGTTCAGTTTATAAGATAAACAGAATAAACCTTTTTTTGAAGGGAAAGAAGGTTGGTTCATATTTTATTTAAAAAAATGTCTAAACCAATGACAATATGGTTGCATTTTGAATTATAAATGTAGTATTTTGAATAGGGCTGTGCAAAGATTAATTGCGATTAATCGCATCCAAAATAAAAGTTTGGTTAATAATATATGTGTGTGCTGTGTATAATTATTTTTGTATATATAAATACATATGCATGCATGTATATATTTAATATATTGCATGTAAATACTGTATGTGTTTATAAATGCATAATATATATTATATATAAATATATATATATGAATAATATATATATAAAATATATATATATATATACATATATTTATATTATATATATAATATAAATATTAATATATGATAATATATTTATATATATATATATATATATATATATGTGTGTGTATATATATGCAATATAATTATACATAGTATATATAAATATGTAATTGTAAGTCATAAACTTTTATTTTGGATGCAATTAATGCAATTAATCTTTGCACAGCCCTAATTTTTAATTATTTCTTTGAATTGGAGTTATCACAGGATATGATAAGATGTAATATTACAGGATTGTTCACTTCCCATTTTGAATCACTGTTTTGAATCTTCCTAAATTTCGGTTATAAATGTGATGGCAACAAAATAGAAGTAAAACATTCTTGTGAATGTTTCAAAATGTGTATTTAAACTGCAGCATTTCTATTCCTTGTTGGTTTATATTATTCAGTTATGTTGGTCATGAGCCACTTAATCTAACCCTTTTTCCTGCAGTGTTTACTGGGACTACGCCATGACAATCCGCCTGGAGGAGATTGTGTACTTGCACTGTCATCAGCAGGGTAGGTGACATTGTGCCAGTTTGAGAAGCAGTCAACTGGAACCCAAATTATAAACATCCTGATATTACTTATTTGTCCATTATTTTTACAGATCAGTATAAATGAGTCATATAAAATGACCTTAATGTAAGTAGTAAATTCTACAGAGTTGCTAAAGGTTCAAAGCATATCTAACATTAACATTATGCAGTATCTAGTCTCTTTTGATGAAGTAAATCCTCTTGGGTATACTCAAATGTTCAGCCAATATCCTCAATTCTACTTGCACTTTTCATATTCATCCATGCACAAGATCAGTGAACTGAATAGAGAGAGAAGAATCAATCAAAACATAATTGCTTCTTGAGAGAGATGAAATTTAAAGTAAGGCTGTATGATTATAAAGCAATGTAATTCTGCTATTAATGCCAATGAATAATTTCTTATTGTACAGGCTGTGTCATGGCTTCAATATTAAGAATATCAAAACTGTTTAGCTAACTCCTCTGTACTACTCAAAACATTTCCAAAAGTTCATTTATTTCAGTAATTCAACGTAAACGGTGAAACTAATGTATTATATTTGACACATTACATGCAAAGTGAGATATTTCTTTATTTGTTATAATTTTGATGATTATGGCTTACAGCTTATTAAAACCTTTTCACAATACTCTAATTTTCAATTTTGGGTTTTCATAAACCGTAAGCCATTATCATCAAAATTATAACAAATAAAGGCTTGAAATATCTCACTTTGCATAATATAATGGTTTCACCTTTTAGTTGTATTACTGAAAGAAATTAACTTTTGCACGATATTTACATTTTTTAGAGTTTCACCTGTATATACAAAACATTAAGTTTTTAACCTAGTAATATGTGATGCCAAGAAACTAATTTAATAGTTAATGAACACATATGGATCACATTATTTAATAATAATAACTCCATTGTGTATGTATTTTTGTCTGCAGTGGACTGTGGTGGAACAGTGGTTTTGGTCAGTCAGGATGGGATTCAAAGGCCTCCGATTCGTTTTCCCCGTGGTGGTCACCTCCTTCAGTTCCTTTCCTGTCTGGAAAATGGTCTCCTGCCTCACGGCCAGTTAGACCCACCCTTTGGTCCCAGAGAGGAAAGGTAAGAAATTGATCTGTACAATATGTAATGTTAGTATAGACCAGGGGTGTCCAATCCCACTCATGGAGGTAGTATTTTATTTTGATGCACAATAGTTGGATGTGAAAGCAGTTATAATTAGCCTATGTGACAATAAAATTTGTTTTGGTTAAAATCAACAAATAATCGTGATCTCAATAATGATCAAAATAATTGCGATTATCATTTGGTCCAAATCGTACAGCCCTAATATTGGCTCTCCAAGAAGAGGATTGGAAACCCCTGGTATAGACCTTCCTCAAAGATATACAAAGGCCAAACTGTAATACACAAAACATTTCCTTTGTGTAAATCTAAGAACTGTGTTTGATATTACCCTTAGATCACAGTGTTATGAAAAAAAAAATTTTTTAGTTTGCACAAATTTAAAGCATCACAACCGTTTTCAACATCAATAATTATAAGAAATGCTTATTGAGCACTAAATCAGCATATTATAATGATTTGTGAAGGATCATGTGACACTGAACATTGGAATAATTGAGGTTTGCCATCACAGGAATAAATTACATTTTTAAATATAATACAATAGAAAACAATTTATTTAAATTTTAATAATATTACTAAAAAATTACATTTTTGAATATAATACAATAGAAAACAATGTATTTAAATTGTAATAATATTTAGCAATATTACTTATTTTACTGTTTTTTTTTAATCAAATAAATTTAGCCTTGGTGAGCATAAGAAACTCTTTACTGTTTGAGCTACAGATTCAAGATGCTTATTATTTAGATCAATTACAGTCTCTTTACTGTGCTTTAATTTATTGGTCTTGATTGATTAATCTGTCAATTACACAATTTATTTTGTGTGCTATTAAATTATGAACGGGTTAATAATTGGCCAATTCTTGCCCCTAAATAAGTTTGAGGCTGTGCTTGCTTGTCTGCTGCGGTCGTTGTATCCTGAACTGATGCTTCAATTTTATTTTTCAGGGTAAAGTATTTCCTAAGCTAAAAAATAGATGTCCACTGGGATCCTCAGGCTCTGTCTCAGACAAAGAAGAGGAAGAAGCAACAGATTATGTCTTCCGCATTATTTCCCAAACAGACAATCAGAATTTGGTAAGAGACTGAAATAATAGTATCAGACAAGCTCTTGAGCAAATAAATGTTTCCCCATTATGGTTACAGCTATTATAGATGTCAGCTTTTAGAAAGGGATAATGGAAAAAGTCCCTCTCGTATCCATCAATGTATTTTATGTCACTACTGGGTTTTTTTTTGTTTTTTGGTCTATTTATGTGTTCCATCCATCATAAACATTCTTTTGGTGTTACTGAGCTGTTTTGACTCATTACAGTGACTGTTACCCACACCTCCCATCTCTACCTGGGTACTGTCTTCCTCACCCGATCTCTATCCCTAAACTCGAGGGGGCTATGGCCTCCTAAACGCCAGACCCTGGTGATGCCATTGCGCCACTGCAGCTGCCCGGAGAGTGCCATCCTCTCCTGAACCCGGCTGTAATTCTCCCTGTCACGTCCCATTTATGTGTTCATGTATCTGTCTGATGCACCAACTTTCTGATTTATTGCTTTTATGGCATCTGCGTCTGCAAGCAATCACGTAGTCGCCAGTGTGAGTCTTCTGTTTTGTTCAGGAGTCATTCTCCTGTGAAATTTATTGACCCTTGGTTAATTGTGGGATAATGGTTGTGTTTTCAGGGAGCCTTGAAATGTATGTATACTATATTATGATCATAAGTGTTTGTAATAGTGGCTTTTAAATCTGACCCGCAATATAATCCTGTTAATTTTGAGTGTCACAGCAGCCATTATTATTTTGTTAAATCCATGCAGACTGGTATTATTTCTTCTTTTTTTTAAGGTTGGGTGTAATTGTGGGTTCTTGTTGATCTGCTTGCATAAGCTCCTTTTTGCAACCAGATGTTCAATGCATAATCAGATCTCTCTGTGTGTGTTTGTGTGGTAGTGGCTCCAGAATTGATCGATCAGGGAGCAAACATGTGGCACCCAACACCAAGGAAATCATCTTGCTCTTCCTGCTCACAGAGTAGTTTCTCTGATGGAGCACCTCCCAATGGATGCAACCATGAAAGGTACAATGACAGAATATAATGTTTTCCAAGTTATAGAAGTAAACCTTCATTTAAACAAGATTCAGTGGTCAAAGGCACTCAAAGTAGAATACATTTTTACTCTAAATTCATCAAATTTTAATCAAACGAATTACGGTAATTAAAACACTAAATTTGGGTAAAAATTTAATTTTCATTATTGTTATTAGTATTATGTTGGCTTGAGAAACTTATTCTACTTCTAAGAGAAACTTATTCTACTTCTACTTCTTTTTACCAAGGTTATACCACTCTTTGCATACCTTGTTTATTTGTAAAACCTATAAATATTCTGTACTAAAGTATAAATGAATAACTTTAAAATAAATCAAATATCAAATATAAATGATAAAATGTTAAAAATACATTTAAGGAAATACCATAATCTCATCCACAGGGCCCCTCTGAAGTTGCTATGTGACAATATGAAGAACCAAATCATCTCCCGGGCTTTCTTACAAATGTTCGTATTCATTACTCATCCATTTTATAGTCTCACAACACCAATCTTTTTTCATCAAATCTGACCTTTACATGCTCAAATGTCTCTCTTATTTATTCAACCACACACATATTTTGCTCTCTCAGGGTTGGCGTACTGCCGTCACCTGTCCACAGTACGCACTCACCTGTCTGGCCTTGTTAATCACACTATTGTGGAACCAGATGTGCCTGGTGATGCGTATGGCGGCCTCACGACAGAAGTGTGGCAGAAGTTTCTTCAAGATTGCCAGCGTAATTGCACATACACAACCCTGCCTGGAGCCCAAAGCAGCCACATTCAAATGAGCGTCTTTGCCAGACACTCATTAATATTCATTTATCCCTAATCGCAGTTCTGTCATTCTTATCACACAAACAATATGTTTGGATGGCTAATGCTGAGAGCCTGAGTGCCAGAGTGGTGGCACTAAAGGGTAAAAATCAATGTTAAATCCATACAGAAGTACCCTTGTGGCTGTGATCGTTAGTGTGCTTATACTGGCAGACGATTTTATGCTCTAAACAGGCAAACCAATGTATATTGGATGTTGATTTGACTAGTTAACATAACGGGGAAAGAAAGAAATAATTTTTTTTTTTTTCTCTGGAAGTCAGTTTACCTGCTTTCAGTGTGTGCCTGCTCTCTTGCAGGCCTATGAAGAAAAGGAGTTATTGCGGCTAGTTTATTTTGGTGGAGTTGAGCCCTCTTTGCGCAAGGAGGTCTGGCCCTTCCTGCTGGGTCATTACCAATTTGGGATGTCTGAGGCTGAGAGAAAAGAGGTTGGTGTTTGTTTTGTTTTTTGGATAAAACTGTCCTGCCAAACAGTTTTAAGGTGCTGTCACATTTATCATTGCTCTGTGAGATTTACTCTGCTGTAAGGAATTATATTTTGCTCCGATCCAACTTCTACACCAAAACATACATTTAAAAATGCTCCGTCCCTAAAAAGAGATTATTTATCATAGAGATAAGTCCACTACTTTGTCTGTCCCACATGGTGTTCCCCAGGGTTCTGTTCTTGGGCCTCTTCTCTTCATCATCTACATACTTCCATTAGGTAACATCATGCGTCATCATGGCTTTAAATTCCACTGCTACACAGATGACACCCACCTATACATCCATTCACAACGCAATTGATATAAATGCTTGGATAACCACCAGTAATTTTCTCAAACTCAACACTGATAAAACAGATCTACTTCGTATTGGTTCACCTAAAATTCACATCCCGTTTCTGTGTTAACAACGTTAATATTGCTGGAGTTTTGGTTCAACCTTCCACCACTGTCAAAAACCTTGGTATAATCTTTGATTCTTCTCTTTCCTTTCTTCCATACATCTCCTCGCTCATTAAGTCTGCCTTCTTTCACCTTTGTAATTTACATCCATTTATGGATATCAGCGATGCTGAAACCTTGGTTAACGCTTTCATGACATCACGGCTTGACTACTGCAATTCTTATGTCTATCGCTTACCCAACTCAACTCTAAATAAAATCCAATATATTCAACTCCGCAGCTAGGGTTCCTTGCATACATAAAGAAATCTTCCCACATTACTCCAATTTTACACAGACTTCATTGGCTACCGGTAATATATCATATTAAATACAAGATACTCCTTATCACATTTAAAGCACTCCATGGTCTTCATCTTTTTTCTACTTGTTTCCCTCGATTTCTATGTAATGCGGCCTTGTGTATTCTGAAAGGTGCTATATAAAATAAACATATTATTATTATAGCGTGGGAGTTGCAGCAGGCAATCAAGAACCATCCTGACCACAGGGATTTCAAACACTCTTATCTTCTTAACATTTGACTGTTCTTATTTGAAAGAATATCAAAGATGTGGGAACTGAAGGCTATCACTTTCATTGTTATCCTCAATTTACATTTAAGATAGAGCTTCATTTACAAGCTGAGAGGAAAGACAGATGTAATACAGTATAAAATGTATAAGCAAAGATTATTCTTCGTTCATTATGATGCTGGTGAACCCAAAGTGCTTTATGTACTTTGCCACTACTATGCTGTAATAAACTTAATTTTTGAGATCTTCAACGTCCACATAATTGTATTTTTTTCGTACACTGCGGAAATTTCCAGTCATTTCAATTGGACATTGGCATGGTTGGGAATTTCACGTAAGGGCGAAACACTTCCCCATGTGGTTTTTGCATTCAAATTTTGAGTTATGTTTTTCATGCATTGGCCAACAACACAAATTACTTTTTAGGATAATTACTTTTGTGCATTGTGCAGAACTATGCAATTGTCTGTGGACCTTTTTTGGCAACAAACTTTTGCTAAATTATGCTATGTGAATGTCCTTGAATATGGGAAACATCCTCCAGTTGCTTTTCCTAAGACAAAAGTGACAAGCATTTCATTTTTTTAGTCAGCTTCTTTCCAAAACCGAGGTTAATTGGATTTCAGATGGTTTGTGTATTAAAGCCTTTGTTCCATTGTTATTGAGGGGCTTTGGTTTTAAGATCATCTCATATTTGCCATCTTTGAAACTCTGGAATCTGCAGGTGGATGAGCAGATGCGAGCGGTGCTACGAACAGAACATGAGTGAATGGCTGGGGTGTGAAGCCATCGTTAGGCAGAGAGAGAAAGAACAGCATGCAGTGGCATTAGCCAAGTGTTCGTCTGGGACGAGTATGGACAGCACCACGCAGAGAATAATGCACCGTGACTCAACCATCAGCAATGAGGTGAGTGCAGATCCATAAAGCACAAGACTTTCTGAGACCTGAAATGCTTCTTTGGCCAGGCATTGAAGACTTTTTTTGTCCACACTGAAAGGTTTGCTTTTGATTTGATGCAATATTTACTTAAGGATGTGTTGCGTTTGTCTTTTCAGTCCTCGCAAAGCTGTAGTTCAGGCAGGCAAAGAGATTCCCGGCTGCAGAGTGACTCCAGCAGCAGCACTCAGGTAAACCTCAGACTAATGTTGCTGCCCGTCCATGAAAAGTTGAATAAATTGGAGCCTGATCTTCCTCACCATCACACTCTTTCCTGGAAGTTCTTCACTTCCCAAAACCCCCACCTCCGGAGTAGCCTACATCCCTTTGGTTTGTTTTTCCAGGTGTTTGAATCCCATTGAAGAGGTCGACCAGATTGAGTCTGAGCTCAAGAGTGACGAATGCTCAAACATCTTTCCAAAATCTCAAATGGAACACCACAAATTGGCACCAGTTCTCCAGACTCTGGTCACCCCTCTTCCAGAAATTTCTCTGTTACTTCTGGTCAGTCGCGACTCCTTGAGTACAGAAGACAGTGGGATACATGAACCAAACCTCAAAGCCCAACCACAGCTTGTAGTATCAAATGAAAGAGTTGCGAATTCATCTGGAGAAGAAGGAAAGCTGACAGAGGAAGGTGAAACCGAAAGAGGTGGAGAAAAGTGTGAAGATAACAAGAACTGAGGTTAACAGAAGGTCTTTGGGTGCAGTGATGACAATATCAGAGGGAAGCAAGAAGGCCACGGAGAACTCTGATGAAAGGTCAGAGGTTAAGACTAAGGGGTTAAAAACAGCTCGAGATGCCTTTGAGACTCCTGAAGCAGCTCACTGCCACATGACCAAAATGGAAGTGGGTGAATGTCCAGAGAAAACTGTGACATCAGAAAATGAAGCACTGACACTGCCGAACTGAGCCAGATATTCCCAAAGCAACAGAGGTCCTGGAATCGACTCCTCCAGAGCCAAAGATAAACGAGAATCGGCTAAGAGCGGACAATGAAAGGTCCCAAAAGGGAATTAAAGATATTAGAGTAATTTGAAAGGAACCTTTGGTGACAAAAGATCATAAGGAATCAGATGCACTTGAGCAGACGATTGTCACTGACATGGTGGTGTCTGTTTCAAAGGACAATGGTACAGAGAAAGAAACAGTGAAAACCAATGAAACAAGTAAAGATAAAGACTCTAAGACATGGATGGATGACACCAACAATGTAAGTGCCACACAAAGAGTGTTAAAATCAGATGATGAGAACGAAAAGAAGACTATGAAGACCACTGATTTACCCAATGAAGCAACAGGAAAGAGGACAGCAGCTTCAAATCTCCCAATAACCATTGGCGCAGAGCAAATAGAAGGGAAGGTTGTCACAAAGAAGACCATGCATAAAGAAATGCAGAGGAATGCTCCAGTAGTTGAAGAGATGGTGGTGCCGTTGGTGCATGAAGCTTTTAGCACAAGAAAGATGAGCGAGGCCCAAGATGAAACAGAGTCAGACGAGTTCTCCCTCTGCCATTGAAATGGAAGAAATTCCCATAACTAAAGTGTCATTGGTTTGGGAAAGGAAGAGTTCACCCAAAAGCAAGATTAGTGAGCATGCATCTGTACCTGTATTAGAGCTCCAGGCTGGAGGAAGCTCAAGGGAAGCCCAGCTCTGAAGGAAAGGACTCTGAAGAGCCAGGAGATGGAGAGTCTCTGCCCACAGCTTGATTCACTGGCTGTGGACACTGAGAAGAATGAAGCTGCCTCTCCAGTGTCTTCTATAGGGACCACTTATTCTGTAAGCATGTTTTAGTTTTTATATCTTGTATGGTGAATTGAGACACTTATGATCTAAATCATTTAACCATTGTGATTGCAGCAAGAGCTTTTGGACATGTACACTTTAAATCTGCATCGCATAGGTGAGACGTTCAGCGTTGTGCACCGAAATTACTGGTTCTTCACACCTGCTAACTTGGAGAACTGCGCAACATCATGTGCAGGTAACAAAATCATTCCTTCATTTGGCCTTTACTGCTTGTGCTCTGGACATGAATGATACCTCAAATCATGTGTCTGCCTATTACTTCTCTAAGAAGTGATGTACAATATATTAGTACAGTAATAGTTGTTGGCCAATATTAGAGTTTTTCAGTTGATTAATATAATTCAATATAGAATATGCTACTGTTCAAAAGTTTGGGGTCAAGGAAACATATTTTAAGATGTAATTTATCCTTGTGATTCTTGCCAGACTGCATCTGTGTGCTGTGTAACCTGTTAACATGGGCACTGAAAAAAGAAAGTACCACATATAGACTGCATATGTACTACAAACGGCTCATGTGTGAAACGGGCGTAATATGCTGATTTGCTGATAATCTTTTTCATGAATTTTTTATGAATAGAAAGAAAAGAACAAAATGTACGAAAATTATACATACACATATATATATATATATATATATATATATATATATATATATATATATATAATTTTTTATTTTTTTTCAAAAACAAATCTTACTGACCTCAGGCTTGAGGGTTAGTGTATATATTGGCCGATGATGCATATTTAATTGGACACTGACTAATTCCACTAATTTTACAAATTAGATTACCTTTGCAGTCACCTAATGCTCAATTTAGGTTAATCTTTAATAACATTAATAATTTAATAAATAATTAATGCAATTCTTAGCATTTCTCAAAATGAATATCCATTTTTCGTACTGAATATCATATTCACTTGGAGTTCACATATTTTTAATGTAGATAAAGTAGTACTTCTGAAAAGAATAACATTTTTAGTTTATCATATTGGCCAGTTTTTTTTATATCAGCACATTTTTTGTAATCATGTAAAATCTCATGATTGTTTTCTGGCAGATGGTAAAAATGCCATGTAAAAACACAGACAGACTTACTTTAAGTCATATCTAGGGGTCATAATATTATAGACACTTAAAGATGGGCTGGTTGACTTTGGTCATTGAGCAGCCACCCACAAGACCCTAGAAACCATATAGGAACACCCTAGAAACCACCCAAAAGACCTCAGCAACTGCATGGCAAAGCACTCATTTGGTGTTGTGATGTAGCTCAAATCTCCCTGTATTGGCTGTTTCTTCAGTTATATCTGGCAGCACCTTGAAATCGGATATGTCCAGGGCATGTGTGACCTGCTCGCTCCCTTGCTAGTTATTCTAGATGATGGTGAGTTTGTGAAACCTGCTCCTCATTATCTACGTGTTTCGAGTGCATGCCACTGGTTAAAAAGAACCAATGACTAATGTTTAGCTTTTCTTTCAGAGGCGATGGCTTTTCAGTTGTTTCACCGAACTAATGAAAAGGATGAATCAAAATTTTCCTCATGGAGGTGTGATGGAGCACCCACTTTGCCAACATGAGATCTCTGATCCAGGTCAAACGTCTACTTTAGACCTGTTTGTTCATGTAAATGTAAAATGTGGATGTGATTTTTGTTATTTTAATTTTTTTTTTGCTCTTTTCCTCACTGTGTGTAATTAGATTCTAGACGCAGAGCTGTTTGAGCTTAATGCATCAGGAATGGAGATTACACCCACTTCTCATTTCTGCTATCGCTGGTTTCTTCTTGACTTCAAAAGAGGTAATGATGTCTCACATAAAAGAGAAAGAAACGTCTTTCGAAAACTTTCACAATGAATATAAAAGTAAAAGTCGAAATCTCTTCTATTAGTTATCATCTGCAGTGAGATTAAGCCATTTGTTGCTTCTAATTAGCAATTGCAATGCCATCTTGTTGACTGTGACTCAGTCATTTAAAACATATTACATTAATACTAGGCTAAGCACAAGGCTCTACTCACATTACCATGTGCTTTATGTAAAAAACATTTCATTGTTATTAAAGCCCAGTTATATTAAAAACTAGAATATTAGATTCTGCCCAGGGCTAAGCTTCAAATCGATTCAGAAATGACAGCTCCCTCTGCTGTCCATGGAAACTGTTTTAAGTTATACTGAAACATTAATAATATGCCCATTAAATTGTACAGGTACTGCATAACATATGTATTTCAAATCCTCAGAGTTGGTGTATGATGATGTGTTTGCTGTGTTTGGGAGGCAATCTGGGCTGCCAGTGTGTTTCCTCCAGCCATTTTGTGCTTTTCATTGCTCTTGCATTGGTAGGAGATACTATAGAGACATCATTCTGGAGAACAATATGGACTTCACAGACATCATCTAAGCTTTCAATGGTAAATATGTATTCATTATATATATAATATATATATATGTATATATAGGCTTTTGCATCTGAACTCTCATACATATATATATATATATATATATATATATATATAAATTAGGTAATTTAAGTTAGTAAATAATTTCAAGTATTCATTAATTTGTGTTTATATTTCAGGTGACTTTCGAACATCTGTCCACAAATTGGAGAAATTGGCATATCATATGAAATTATGTAATCGAGTAGACAACGGTGTTAGGGTCGACAGCCATTCAGATAAAAAGAGGGTACAGACACAGAGTTCTTTAAGCCCATCTGAGGGGAATCCATAAAATTCGACAATGAATTTCAGATAACATAAAATGTGGGAGAAATGAAATCAGGAAGTTTGGAAAAGAGAACAGGGAGTGACCAATCGACCAAATATCGCAACTGGTAGCAATATCCTGCTCCCAGCTTGTAGAGACAAGGCTACTGCTACTATATCACTGACGCTGGTATGATCCACAGTTGCTTCAGAGAAATCTGCTCATAGTAAGACACAGGCACAGGTTGACAAACATTCTGACCCTAGAGGGCAGGGAACAATCATTACCAAAAGAAAAGAAGTAACCCGGTCTGGCTTAGTGCACTTGCACTGACAAACTTGAATAATATAGATGTCATTGGAATCCTCAAATCCCTTAAATATTGTCTCTTTTCTCCAGAAATGGCTTAGAGCACCAGCAAATATGGGGCAGATTCTGACTCTGCACTGGGAGCCTGGCATGCCCTTAAGTTTGCAGACACTTCATGAGAAAACAGAGTAATCCTGAAACCTCTTCTGGGAAACCATCTCATGTTCACAATGTATCCCATCAGCCCTTGCTACTAAACAACAGGGAACATTTGGCCAAAGCTTAATGAGCTTCAAGTTTAGCATAACATTTCTAATGCCAAACAGGTCTTGATCTACCTGAAATCAGTCAGTGTGCAATTTTTTAATTGGAGTCATCTGGCTCTTTAATCAGGTTTTACTGAACATCACAGTACATCAAATTTCAAAAAGAGATGCTGCTAATGAGTGGTCATTCACTGTAAGACATTAAATTCTTTTCTCATGTCTACAATGCAAGAAGGATTACCAGTCACTGGTGACTTGTGAGCTCTATTCCACAACCTAGTGTGCTGCCTTGCTGTCTACTGCCTGCATAAACTGAAATTGAATCTCAAGTGACTTGATTCCAATAGAATTTGGTGTTGTATGATGCTAAGCTAACAACACATAGTGCACAAAAATACTAGGGTAAAATTAAATTTGACTTTTTATTGATGCTTTAAAAGTGAAAATAAGTATTTATAATTGTATGTATTGTCCACCATTTTCCTTTTTACTTGTATTGTTGGCAGTGCATTCTGGGATTGCCTTCTCCATGCATGCGATGCTGCCTTAGAATTTGACCCAAAAGAACGTATATTAGAAGGCAGCATAATGTTGCAGAGATGTGCCTATGATGCCTTGAAAACGCTGCCTATGTAGGCAGCTCACTAGTGTTTTGAAACGGAGCAATAGAAGTTCAGGTCGGGTGCATTTTACTGCTAAGAGGGCGGTCACACTAGATGCCGTGATCCATTCACTTCCTTTTTATGCGCATACGAAAGTGACAGAGCAGATGCACATAAACAGTCGTTCAAAGGTTTGGGGTCTCTCTGAATTTTTTTTTTTTTTTTTTTAAAGATGACTCATGCTTATACCAAAGCTGCATTTATTTGATCAGTAATATTGTGAAATTAACAATACTGTTTTCTATTTAAATATAAAATGTATTAAAATGTAATTTATTCTGTGATTCAAAGCTGAATTTTTAGTAGCCATGATTCCAATTCTTCAGTGTCACATGATCCTTCAGAAATGATTCTAATATGCAGATTTTGCTTAATATTTTTGTGTTAAACGTGATGTTTTTTCAATTCTTTATAATGAACAGAAAGTTCAAAAGAACAAATATGAACTGTCTAAAAAGTTTTCCGACACATTTCGATCAAGTTTATTGCATCCTTGCTGAATAAAAGTATTTATTTATTTAAAAAAAAAATAATGGTAGTGTACATTCATAAAAATTGAAATGAAAAAGATTAGCAGTTTTTTTTTTGTAATGCCGTGGGAAACTGTAATAGATATTTCTAGAGTAGATATTATATTTAGATGTTCTATTCTACTCAGAATGATATATTCAGATATTTGTTGTGGCATCTGAAATAATTCAGGATAACTCCATCCGCATGCTTAAAATCCAGCGTGACTGCCCTCTTAATGCTCCTGTTTGACCTGCACACTTAATTATTGTTCTGTATTCAGATGTGCCACTTTTAATAGGTTATCCAGATTTTCCTGTGTACAAATGTAGCACCAGGGGGCGCTGTGCTTTCAGTCGGCTGACCTTTCGCATGCGTTTCTGTAACCTGCTTATTTCCAAGTCAGTGTCTTTACTGTGAGTTGTTTCACTTAATCAGATCAGGTTGTTATTTCACAAAGTATATTATTGGACAATACCAAGGAATGCCTCTAGGTATTAGATTTAGTACAGAAAATAAAATAAAAACATAGTGTATTCCTTCTCTTTGTGTTATGGAACTGGTTAACGATTTGTGTTTTTCATTCGGTTTATGTAATGTTCTGAGTTAGTCTTGTGTTTCAGTGCGTTGGTGTCAGTCGCCTTATGAAAACCTGACATTAGGATTTATTTTTCATATTTGATGTTTGTCTGTGGAAGCCCATTTCCACCACCTAAGAAAAACTAATTGTGCTTTAGAAAATCATACTTACTGATATTAAAAGTCAGTTATTATTACATTGTCATAATTATGACTTTCCGCATTATAATCAATTTAGTATGTCAATTTCATGACTTTGTCATAATTGTGATTTTCAAAAGCATGATTTTTTTTTAGGGGGCAGAAATGGGCTTCCATCATGTGTGTGCGTGTGTGTGTGTGGACCAGGACAACTCACAATCACTACCGCAAGGCCTTGTCTGCTTAATGTATTCTTGTTATTTGTGGGACTGTACAGACAAATACATGCTATATTTATTATATAGAGAGACTCTATATTATTAACTTTGCTGTTGCGTTGGCTACATGGTTTTCAGAATGGACACTAATATCCACACAAAGAAATTAATACTCATCAGTGCTCTTATTTATTTTTTCATTTTTGGAATTGAATTGTTATAAAAAGTACATGGTTGCTTCTTTATCCTCCTCCAAACACACTATCCTCAACTTTATAAAGCTTATCTGTATCTGTATCGTTATAAAATCTTGTAAACACAAGGAAGTATTGATTCTGTGATCAAACTAGTACAGCTACAGGTCTGAAA
This sequence comes from Hybognathus amarus, assembly GCA_030378365.1. Taxonomy (NCBI): domain Eukaryota; kingdom Metazoa; phylum Chordata; class Actinopteri; order Cypriniformes; family Leuciscidae; genus Hybognathus; species Hybognathus amarus. The sequence continues at coordinate 133,004 of JAQIUQ010007058.1, forward strand.
CTGTGGTTAATCGGGTATATCCACAATGAGGTGCAGTCATATAGGCTACTTTTTACATATATGAGTCTGTAGCTCAGTAACACTAAAAATGACCTTATTTAGGTAAGAAGAAATCTGAATCAAAATTGTACTTTCAGACTCACCTGAACTTTATGAATTAGCATCTACTCTAACATAATTTGTGATCTGAGTACGAGCAGGTGTTAATCATTGTCCTGCATTGCATCTTGTTTTCTTCATGTGCAAAGTATATTCTAAAAGGAGTAAAATGTAATATATAATTTGTTGTTATACATTGATTAAATTGGAATGTATGCATTTTGTCTGTTTTTTTAATGTGAATGTTCTTGCTACACTGTGGTCAATTACTACAAAGTGTTACATTCTAAATATATATTCAATGGTAAGTGTACTTGTTTAAAAATAAAATAAAATGGAATTGTTCCTATTTTTCCAACAAATCTAATCGTGTGTGTGTCGGTGACGTTAATTGAGGTTCCCATGAGGGAACAAGCTTATAAATCAGAATTGAAAGATATAAACTCAGCAATTGCGAGGGGAAGAAATTCAGAATTTCGTATATATATCACAATTATTTACTAGGCTATCTTTTCAATTTTTTTCAGTAGTGGGAACAAGCGCGCATACTCTCAACAAATATAATACAATATATCAGTCTTCCATTTTTAAACATCTTTACTTTACCATTGAATTGCGTTCTTACTTTTCAAAATGATCAATTAAAAATCCATTCACCCGAACAGGGACTCGCAACCCTGGACCCTCAGATTAAAAGTTGATGCTCTACCGACTGAGCTATCCGGGCTCTTGCACACTCTAAAACACATTTCCTTTCAAATCATTACGTCATGAACTTCTAAAAATACAAACTTCCGGAAATGTAGGTTATTTTGGTTTTAGGGGGAGGATGTCTGTAGTTAGGGGTCCTTAGCAATACAAACATCCATATAATCGCGGTTTTTAACTGACTTTACACAGCAACTTCACAGTTTCAGGAACGCGATTTAAACATGTTCTGTAAATGTGCGGCACGAGCTTCAAGGCGCTGCGGCCTGCGCATCCTCGGTGTGAGTATCGAAGCTGTCCGCTTTAAGCGCCACTGTATCGGCCAGCAGACCGCCACGGTCCCGATTGACATTTAAACGGGAATCAAGTAACTCTGCCTGTGATTCCAAGGTAAAATGTGATTAATTTATTGACCGTTGTTTTGGGATGAATAAATGTTAAAGATGTAAATTAACCCATCGATAAATTAACAAATATTTGCTTTTGAACATAGTATTTAATGCTTATAAATATTTTGCACCCCTTTCTAAATTTCAGGTTCCCCAGATACCCTCATGGGAGCCCATAGATGAAAATCAACTTCCACCGGTAATGCCTCTTTTTGCACACACGTTTTTTTGTACACATACAGTATCTGCAACCCCGATAATTTTTGCCTCATAACCATTATCCAACTAACTAAGCAAAAATGCCTGGGCAGGAGAAAAATAGTTTTCTAACTTTACTTTGACGTATTCTGTACGTCTCTTGAACTTCACAGTAGAGGGCAGCAGAATACCAGTTCAGAATCTGAGCACGGTCAAATTTAAAAAAAAAAAAAAGAACAAAAGTTTTGCATGAACGATTATTGTTCTCAGTAACGTTAACGTTACCTAGTTACATGTTGTATGTTACATGTTGTAACAGTAAAATATTAATCATATCAATGATCAAACCAGCTAATTGGCCCCCAGTTTCAAACCATATGATAAAGTATCTTGTTGCTAACATCGATTGACTGTGCTCTCAGGCTAAAATGCATGTTTGAGCTGTTTTAACTGAAAGCAATTTGCACTGACTTAAAGGGTGATGACTTTGGCGGGACAGAAATTAGTTTTTGTGGCCGCCAAAAGTGCATACCTACGGTCTTTATTAGATGAGTACAACCGGCAAAAAAATAAATAAAAAAAATATATATACAATATATATATATATATATATATATATATATATATATGTTATAGCTTGTCAGCAGCCATCGTGCCTAAGTCCCGGCTGGCACGAACCCCGGTGCCCAAGCACGGGACGGCGGGACGCGCTCTGGCCTCAATCGTGCTCACAGCCATATCATATATATATATATATATATATATATATAGATATATATATATATATATATATATATACAGAAGTCCGGTGGATCCGCCACCTTGGTGCCTTTAGGGTTATTCTGCACGTAACGTGCAAAAACTGGAACCCCTGCTTCCTGGAATACACACTAGTATGTAATGTTCCAGAATTGGAATACATACTGAACATACGTAGTCAGTAACTGAACAGCCGACATCCGAACGACAGAATCACCATAGAAGTCACCTGAAAAAACTGCTGACCAGTAACAAAAGAATAGTCACGAGTCACCATTGAAAATAAGTACTAGTGTCTAATCTGATAAAGTACTAGTATCTATTTAATAGGTACTAGCATCTAATGAATAAGTACTAGTAACTAATTAATAAGCATTGGTATGTAATGAATAAGGACTAGCATCTAATGAATAAGTACTAGTATCTAATAAATAAGGACTAGTGTCTAATGAATAAGTACTAGTAATCTTTAAAAAGGAACTAGTACCTAAAGAATAAACACTAGTATCTAAAGAAAAGGCACTAGTATCTAAAGAATAAGCACTAGTAGCTAATGATATAAGTACTAGTACTTAATGGAATAGATACTAGTATCTAAAAATAAGTACTAGTAGCATGAAAATAGAGACTAGTAGGTTAAAATGATTAAATGTTAAAACGGCTTGCCATACTCTATCTGTCGTTTCAACTAGTCACAATTACGTTACAGATATCTTAAATGATAATACAAACTATCCAAAATGTAATTACGACTAGAAAGACGTTGTTGATATCTACAATGTTAATTACGAATAGTCAAACTTAGCTTTTAAATGTTAAAAGGGCTTGCCATACAGAAGTGTAGGCTCAGAGAGACACTCAACATTTTCAAACCAAAATATCTGACTTTCTGTGGGTCCTAGCTCATGAGTGTAAATTAGAAAGTTGTCCGGCTTGAGGAGAATATATGAATATATGAAACGATGAGATCAACATGTGTACTGAGTTTCATATTATTACATGCAAGCGTGTTTGATTTATGGACCAAGTTTTTGGACCCCGTTCCAGGGGGCGCTGTCTCAGCCCCCTTGCCACACCCGGGTACCATCTTCCCGGCTCTGATGGCTGTGGGATCTGACCTGTGTGCAAAGTTTCAAGAGTTTTCAAACCCATTAAGGGCCCCAAAAGCCGCTAAGAGACTCAAAATCATCAAAAAAAGGAATGTTAAAGTTTGATGCGTTGCTATGGCAACATTATCTTAGATATTGAATAATGCTTTCACAGCTCTTCATCTGGCGTGTGTTTACATTATACAGATGAAGTTTGAAGCAAATCGGGTAAAAGTAAGAGTGTGATTTCAAAGCATTTTGCAAGTGAAACACTTTCTGCTGCCAGTTGGTGGCGCTATATATTTGACTCACAATAGTCACATCCATGTGATCGGCCTCTTACAACGAACACACTGCTGAAGTTTCATCAAGATCAGTTAATGTATGCAGAAGTTTTAACACACTTCCTTTTTGATTTATGGACCAAGTTAATTTAATTAATACACTAATTATATAAAACTATTGTCAATGCACTACAATTAAACAGGTTATATGTCTTTACTTATAAAAAATAAAAACAAAAACTTATTTAAAAAATACCAGGCTTAAGAAATGTATTTACTTTAGCAGGCCAGACACACAGTGAAATTATTAAGCCCCCTCCCCCTACACACACACACAGAGACTGTGTGTCAAAAGACTCAATCACACACACACACAGACTGTGTGACAGGCCTAGGCTCAGAAAGAGCATGATCATATTCAAACTACAATATCTGACTTTCTGTGGGTTTGAGCTTATTATTGTTAATTAGAAAGTTGTTTGGCTTGAATAGAACAATATACACGGCAAGTTTTGTAACTGTCAGTAAAACTAACCAAGTTATAACACACTTTATGTGTCCTTTTTTAGTCAAAAAATCCGTCACGGCCAAACCGTTCGAGATATCAAAAATCCGTCCGTAATATAGCATCCTCAATGTCTCACTTCATGCATATCCGAGTTTGGTGGTGATTGGTAACAGCATGGGTTGTAATTTGATGTTTTTCTAGGACAATTATTTAAAAAAAAAAACATAATTCCCGACTTCCGTTCGAACTGTCGTAAAACTTAGAGCACGAAAGTTGTTTGGCCTGATGTGATCTATGAGTGTACCGAGTTTCATATTAATCCATGCACGTGTGTTTGATTTATGGACAAATGTTCGAATCCCTAAAAGAATGCATCCTAAAAGAATGGTAAAGTTTGATGCGTCGCCACGGCAACAGTTTCAAAGATATCAAGAATCCATTCATAGGTCTTCATCTGCCGTGTATGTACATTATACAGATGAAGTTTGAAGCAAATCGGGTAAAAATAAGAGGGTGATTTCAAAGCATTTTGAAAGTGACACACTTCCTGCTGCCAGTTGGTGGCGCTATAACTTCTGACTCACAATAGTCACATCCATGTGATCGTCCTCTTACAGCGAACGCACTGCTGAAGTTTCATCCAGATCAGTTAATGTATGCTGAAGTTATGACACACTTCCTGTTTCACGTTTCTCGCCATAGTTTCGTTTCCTCGCTACGGCTAAACCGTTCCGAGATATCAAAAATCCCCACACAAACTTTCATCCTCAATGTCTTGACTTCTAGCTGACCGAGTTTCGTCGAATTTGGATCAGAGCTCTAGGAGGAGTATTTAAAAGTTCATTGCGTGTGTTCTACAAAAAAACCTCAATAGCCGACTTCCTGTTGGGCTGGGGTAAAAAGCAAGAACGCGAGGTATAGATGAAATTCTGCTATCGACATGTGTACCGAGTTTCATATTATTACATGCAAGTGTGTTTGAGTTATGGACCAGGTGTTCGAACCCCATTCCAGGGGGCGCTGACGAGCCGCCCTGCCACGCCCGGGTACCAGCTTCAGCCCGGCTCTGCATGGGGGCGCGGGGTTCCTGAACCCGTGTGCACAAAGTTTCTAGAGTTTTCGAGCACGTCAAGGGCCCCAAAAGTGCCCGAACAAGTCGCTAAAAAAAAAATAATTGGAAAGAAACAATAGGGCCTGTGCCTTTCAGGCTTGGCTGAAAAAAAAAAAAAAAAATTCAAAAAATATAGGGCTGCGCCCTTCAGGCTTGGGCCCAAATAACAAACTATTGTCAATGCATGTATGAAACAGGTTATATGCTTTACTATAAAAATAAAATAAAAACTATATTGAAAAAATACCAGGTTAGAAAATGCAATTTAACTTTAGTAGGCCAGACACACAGTGAAACTCATCACAAGCCCCCCTACACACATACACACACACACACACACAGACTTGTGTGTCAGAACTCACAAAAAACTCCAGGCTCAGAAAGAGTACATGTATTATCGAACTACAATATCTACTTTCTGTGGGTTTGAGCTTATTATTGTTAATTAGAAAGTTGTTTGGCTTGAGATAAACAATATACATGGCAAGTTTTGTAACTGTCAGTAAAACTAACCAAGTTATAACACACTTTATGTGTCCTTTTAGTCAAAAAATCTTGCCACGGCGAAACCGCTCCAGAACATCATAAATCCGTCCCGTAATATAGCATCCTCAATGCTCTTGAACTTCACTAGATCTCGAGTTTGGTGGTGATTGGTAACAGCATGGGTTGTAATTTGATGTCTCTCTAGGACATTTATTTAAAAAAAAAAAAACATAATTCCCTTACTTCCGTTCGAACTGTCGTAAACTTAGAGCACGAAAGTTGTTTGGCCTGGATGTGATCTATGAGTGTACCGAGTTTCATATTAATCCATGCACGTGTGTTTGATTTATGGACAAATGTTCGAATCCCTAAAGAATGCATCCTAAAGAATGGTAAAGTTTGATGCGTCGCCACGGCAACAGTTTCAAAGATATCAAGAATCCATTCATAGGTCTTCATCTGCCGTGTATGTACATTATACAGATGAAGTTTGAAGCAAATCGGGTAAAAATAAGAGGGTGATTTCAAAGCATTTTGAAAGTGACACACTTCCTGCTGCCAGTTGGTGGCGCTATAACTTTGACTCACAATAGTCACATCCATGTGATCGTCCTCTTACAGCGAACGCACTGCTGAAGTTTCATCCAGATCAGTTAATGTATGCTGAAGTTATGACACACTTCCTGTTTCACGTTTCTCGCCATAGTTTCGTTTCCCTCGCCACGGCCAAACCGTTCCGAGATATCAAAAATCCCCACACAAACTTTCATCCTCAATGTCTTGACTTCACGCTGACCGAGTTTCGTCGAATTTGGATCAGAGCTCTAGGAGGAGTATTTAAAAGTTCATTGCGTGTGTTTTACAAAAAAACCTCAATAGCCGACTTCCTGTTGGGCTGGGTAAAAAGCAAGAACGCGAGGTATAGATGAAATTCTGCTATCGACATGTGTACCGAGTTTCATATTATTACATGCAAGTGTGTTTGAGTTATGGACCAGGTGTTCGGACCCCATTCCAGGGGGCGCTGACGAGCCGCCCTGCCACGCCCGGGTACCAGCTTCGAGCCCGGGCTCTGATGGCCGCGGTCCCGACCTCGCGTAGCAACTTCAAGAGTTTCCCAGCATGCTCAGGGCCGCAAGTGCTTCGTCATAAGATCGGCTAGAAGAGTAAAAAAAAAAATAAAAATAATCGGAAAGGAAACAATAGGGCTTGCGCCTTTCCTAGGGCCTGCCCAAATAAAAAAAAAAAACAACGATAAATCTTCACTTTTACACCGTTTCAAAAATAAATACAGAGTCTAGATATACATTAGCTACTATAAATGTAAGAATTTATTATACCTAAATTCCAATGACTCCTTAAATTGCATTTTCTGTGTATCACGTGTTAAGGTAACATAGCATTTTTTAATAAGCAGCAAAATTCGACAGAACACCGGCCTTTATCAGCCACTAGCGTGTAAAGAGAGGCGTTGATTCTACTCGGCCTGCCATTATTTGAGTTTTTTACGGAGGTATACATGAGTTACTATACTGAGTCACATCTTGTCACCTTACATAATGCATTGAACTGGGTACATTTTATGACGCGTCAGTATTTACTCCTTCTTTAGTTATGAAGGGCTAACGTGGAGCTCCACTTAACAGAGCTAGAGTAGCTGAACAAATACATATGACCTGTAAAATGTTACACCGGTAGCTGCGGTGTATCGAGAAAGACGGCCTGGACTGCATTCCTTGTTATAAACCTGTGAATTCCCATTAAATGGTTTTTAAAGTCGGCTGGTCTAAAATGGTCAATGAAAATCCTCATCTCTCAACTTGCGTGTCCTTGTCCAGCCCGCAAGTTTGCCCCAACACCAGAGTTCACTTTGAAATTAAATTTCTATAAGTTTTAGTTATCAGGCACCGAAGATGTAGGTGTTGTTTTTATATAGTTTAATTTTTATATTTAGGTCAAACCTGTCTTGTCTGTCAGTCATATAATGCAGGTCTATGGGTCCACCTCAAGTAAGCATGCAGAGTAAAGTTTAAATTTAACATGTATGAATTACCGAAAATGTAAGTACACATTGATGGGCCCTAAGACACAAAACAAGTGTTTGTGTGAGAATATTACCATTTATATATCGTTTTATCTCGGTTCTTGAGACTATATTTGTTAATGAAGCATTTGCTTTGCTGTAAACCAGGCTGGGTCCTGAAATCTGTGGTTTATTAGTACATTACAATATTTTCCACATTATTGTTACATATGGCTAAAAATTAATAATCTTTAGGGAATAATATTAAAGGCAATCAAAAGCAAAAAGTTATTCAAGATGATTTTTACTATGAATTTAGGATTTAATGTCCATACTTCATCTGATATGAGACAAGCAGGTGTTAATTGTCATTTTCTCATTTTTAATGTGCAAACATATTTGAAAAGGAGAAAAAATAATTTATAATTCTGTAGCTGCCACATTTATTGAAATCTGAATGTATGCATATTGTCTGTTTTTCTTGTGAATGTCTTTGCTACAATTACTAGAAATAATGTTCAGCTTCTGATATATTAAATGGTAAATGATCATGCTTACCGAAAATAGGCAAAACAACAATGTATTAATAATATAGTAATATGATTTATATCTAGTGCCAAATTTTGCCTTATTAGGAATAGAAAATAACCTTCATTGCATTTTGAATGATTTCTTATTTAACCAAATACCAAGTTTATTTTTTAATTAGCAACCATGTTTAACTTTTCTTTTAGCAACAAAGAGTCAACCAGACTACTGACAAAGTTAGAGATTAGCCTTGTCCAGTTTTGGCAGAAGAGGGTGGACCTGTCTGGAGAAAGCCATTCAATTTGCTTGATCAATATCATGTCATCATACTGATGGTGTAGATTCCAATGGATTCAGTTCGAGAGGACAGGTATTCACTTACACTCAGATCAACCATAAAAGCTACTGAAATAGTCTGCTAGCTTGTTTAGAGACGAACTTCTAGTCAGTTTTGATGGGTGTGAGAATGCAGACCTTTTTTTACTGTGTTTTCTTTGGTTTCTGATAATATTGTTTAATCTTGGGTTGTTTGCGAACAGTCACACTTGGGGTGTTCAGGTCCAAATGGACCCAAAGGCAGGTATTCATTCAAAAAAATTTTTTTCCTTTTCTTTTTGGTGTTTTGAGATAATTTTATTATTATAATTACATCCTACTAATAATTATTACCCATTTTTTCTATTGAACAGTAATATACATTTTATTTTCATTTTATTTATTTTATCAAAGCTGTATTACATTTTAGTAGTGAGCCTAGGCCTCATGAAGCAATTTTCTAAAAATAGAGATGTCATCTGGTAGACACATTAAATACATTTTATTATGCAATAGCACATTTGGTACCACTATAGTGGATTTAACAGTAACAGCTCTTGTAGAAAGGCTTGGGGTATTCTAGTGATTTTTGCAAATATATACTTTTTTTAGGTTGTTCATTTTTAAAATATAAAAACATATTGTGTGTTTGTTTGTGTGTGTGTCTGTGTTGTTTGGACTTTGATGTTTTTAGATTCAAAAGATTATTTTTTGTCTTGTTTTTGTTTGTTTGGTTGGTTTATATGATAATTCAGTGCCAACTCCAATCTGATTACACAATCAAATCTGAACATTGCATTGGAAGAGAACAATGGAAGGCATTTTGTTATCTCAATGTTTAATTACCATCCCAACTTAGAAACCGCAATTCTTTCAGTTTTCATATTTTTGACAATTTCACATTCATTTCCCCATGGGGGTCCATTTGAACCTAAGCAGATGTAACTGAACCAAGCCAA
>JAQIUQ010007059.1:0-44593 GCA_030378365.1 Hybognathus amarus
AATGCTGTACTAGAAAATTTTCATAACATTGTGGTCAATGGGGAAAATTTGGGCAGCTCCTGCCCCCCAGGGGTGCAACTTTTACCCCATTGTGAGGTATGTTCTTATGGAGCCTGTCAGCCTCTTCAAATGTGGTAAATCGCAGGCTTCTGTGAAATCCTCGCTCGTAGCTATGAATCGTCAAAGTTTGACGTAATGTTAAGTCTATGGGATTTTTCGTCCGATTTTTCGCTCCTGGGGCAAACATCGTACCCCCGAATCGCTTAGAAAAGTCACACCATTCCCGAATAATCCACACGATTTGATGCCTCATTCAAGGGTCTGTGACAAAAGCTGCGGGAGGAGTAGCGCGTCAAACTTTTTGGCTGACTTAAAAACACAATAGTAATAGTGTTGCCTTGCTTTCAGCAAGCACCACTAATAAAAGAGAAAATTGCAACAAACAGGACTTATAAAACAAAATAAAATAAAAGGGTAAATAAAGCACATGTACTAATTACTTATAAAGTACTATAGAAAAAGTAATTGTATTAGGCTATAGGTAATACATTTCTTTAGATTTAAGGAAAAAAATTATCAGCTGAAATTTGCAGCATTAATGAGCATTAAGCTGTGTCGTCAGTAAGTCGTTTCCCATCATGCTTTTGATTAGCGCAGTCGGTGGAGAGCAACTGCGCGTGACTGCAAAATCCAACACTCCCGCCTTGCGCTTGCGAGAGTTTTTGACATACGTCAGCATGACATCAGAGCCAGGCAGACTGCTCTCGGACACATTTCTAACCGGCATGAATCTCACGCTGATCACCGGTGATTCGATTCTGCGCAGATTTTGCTCATCTCAAACAAGCCTACTGCCTTGAGATTATAAATTACACCTCACTTCCTGTTTCCTGTCTGTGATCCTGTGGGCGGTATGGATTTGAAAATCTCTATCTGAGAGGATCAGGATCATTTTAATCTAATCTAGCAAAGTTTGGAAATACTGGGATAGAGAACTCTGATCCATGGATCAGGATGGGATTTAGAAATCCGGATCCTTTTGATGTGGATTTCAGATTTTAAAATACTGGGCCCTGAAGATTCATGATAATTTACACTCCTGAAAAAATTTCATAGCATTTGTTTTCTGATTGAGAGTACTGAGCGCTTTTCGAACAGACATTCAATGTTGCAGTGGGTAGAGATATGAATCCTCAGAAGGGTGCCTATATCTCCACATACCAGTGTACAAGTTCATTTGTAATATGTCAATCGATCACTGCTTGTTGGAATTGATTGATTTTTCTGCTGATGACAGAACAAATTATAAGCGGGGACCGGGCGGTCCAGTTGACCAAGTGGTTGAAAAGTAATGTGTGGCCACAAAGCCAGGTGGCTGCTTACATGGAAGAGATGGCCATCCACAGGGCCAAGTGGATCTGGGCAAATGGAACAAAAGGCAGTGGTGAACATAATGATGGACTTTCCACGTCTAGTGGACACGCCCGGAATGGTGAGCTTGCATCTCAAATCGTATGTGTGACCCTGTTAAATATTTGTGCCCCATTGCTTACTAAATCATTGACTTTTCCTGCACTTTTCCTGGACTTAGATATCCCAACATTTTGCTGCAGCCCGAGGCCCAGACGAATTGACAGCAAATTGGAACACACTATTCGCCCCAAGGATCATCAATCTGACACAAAAGGATAAAAATGGAGATCACAAAAAACATTGATCTTCTTTCAGCAGGTAATGTTAATTGTAGAATGTTGATTTGAGATTTACGCTTGTGGGACACTGGGACTTCTCTTCTGCTTATACATTGTTTTTTGTAACTGCATTGCAAACAATTAATGAATGAACACTTTTCAGGAACACTTTTCAATAAGGTACACAAAAAATGCTTAGTTACTAGGGAACTACCCATTAGTTCCTGATTAGTTCCTTAAGGAGTTCCCTAGTAACTAATCATTCTTTGTGTCACTTAATGTAAAGTGTTACCAGATGAACTAATCAGGAACTATACTGGTTACTTACTAGGGAACTTATCAGTTAACCAGTACTTACTGGTGAACACCCGACTACTGGTTAGTTACCAGGGAAAACAAAGAGGAACTAATCAGGAACTACTGGGAAGTTAACCAGTACTTACTGGTGAACACCCAACTCAGCCTTATTAGGGGACTACTGGTTAGTTATCAGGGAAAACAATAAGTGTTACCTACTTTTTCTATATTGTGAAAAATCTTCCTCCCTCCAACCATAAGATAAATTTACTGTTGTATTTGACTGATGAATCTATCATATATTTTACAGAAAAACAAGGGGGGGGGGGGGTTGTGTTGCAGCTGCTCCCGGTGTTGCTGCCAACTAGAGTACAGAAGGTTGGCAGAAAACTGTGCCGCCCCAGCCACCTTGAGCTCAGAAGGGCTTTTATTGATGTTCAGCCTGTAGGCTACAATGATTTTCACCTGAATTTATTTTTCTTCCTTATTATGAATGAAGCTAAGTAAAATCATGACAACTTTGGTACCTGACCTGTTCAAACAACTTCCTTTTCTTTTGTTTTTTTCTTACAGGTTGGAACTAACCTGGCAGAATACCTGACAAAGGCACCCACAGAGTACCCCTTTGTACTCACGTTGGGGGACGGGCATCAGTGCTCCCAGGCCTTTGTTGTCATCAATGGGACGGCTCTGGAGCACCCTTCCCTTCTGGGAGCAGTAGATGTCTGCTTTAAGGCTTTTTTGTTTTTGACATTGCATACCCCAAAGTGCAGCAAATGTTTGGGAGTTTATCCAAACAGCACTCTTTGAAATTCCTGGACAAGAGGCAAATGAGGTCAAAATTTCTCCGGGCTCAATTTAATTCCATTTAAATCCCTTTGGGCGAATTTGTAAATGATCTATATGAATGAACTTGAACTAAATGTTTAATGAATTGCTATAGAAGATCTTTTAATTGGTAAATAAGAAATACAAACATGCATTGATAGAATAATGTTTTGAATATTATCTTTAATTTTATAAAATAACTGTAAGATGCTTTCATAATGCAAAGGTTAATTGAAAAAAAAGTCATTTTTAATCCAAATGATACCCATGACCTATAATTTGGGTTGTATTCTTCAACCCATTGTTTAGTCAGTTCAACCCAACAATTTAGTAATTTCTACCCAAAGTTGGGTACATGTTGGCTACAACTGAGTTGGGTTAAAATTACCCAGCACTGGGTGAGACCCTTTTTGACCCAGCAGCTGGGTTATAAAAATAAACAACTTGGGTTGTTTTCAACCCAGCAGTTTTTAGAGTGTAGAAATCAGACAAAATCGAAGGCTAAGACAACAGTCACATCAGAAAGCGTTAGCACGGAGGAACATTTCCATGACTATATATCAGCTGATGAAGACTTCACAGCTATACCTGTTGCCCCCAGCAAATCACCTGCTCCAAAGAAAGGTAAATCGGAGTAGTTACCTACTTCAGAAGCTGTAATGGAGACCTCAGAGTCTGACATAGTCCTACAACTCTCGCAACTCATTAACTCCAGAACTGATGCGTTGGAGAAATTGATCTCTGACAACACACTGCGAATTGAGGGACTCAAGAAAACTACTGACTTAAGATCAAGGACATTAAGGAGAAATCTGCAGTTCTTGGAAAGCACATCGCCAATGATGAGGTGCGCCTGGGCTCAGCTGAGTTGTGTATAGCAGAGGTAGAGAGTTATTCACGAAGATGGAATCTACATTTATTCAGAGTACCAGAGGCTGATAAAGAAGAAGCTATTGGCATATGTCAAGCTGAGAAGGCCAAAGTTCCGAGTCTTATGGACACTGTGCATCGTCTGGGCCAGAAGAAGGGAAAAGAGCTGTCCAATATTGATAAACCCAGAGGAATTTTTATTCAGTTTACATGCAGGGTGATTCGCGACTCTGTGTGGAAAGCGGCAGAAAAGTCAGGATCCGAGTCCAACTGGTACGGTCTGCGTTTTTGCGGAAGATCTGCTAAGGACAGATCGAGACGTATCCAGCTGTGGCCTGAAGTAAATGAAATATGCTTACTTTGTTGGGGGACATGCCTTTGTTGCTGGGATCGAAAATTAACCCACCATAAGAGATCTTTTTTGTGGTAACATTAGGCTACTACAGCCATGCTAAAAGTTCGGATCATTAAGCTGACGATTTGTAGACAGTGGCCCTGTCCCAAATGGCACACTCCGGACTTGTGGACTTCCTCAGAGTCCACACTTCGGTGACATCATGTAGTGCAGACCTATAGGGCCCTTCACGCGAGTCCGCGAGGGTGCATTGAGAGGTATTTTTGGGACAGACTCGATCGTCACGCCGGAAACAGGAACTCGTTACTCACGCCTGTGAAAGCCTTAACAGTTATCCCCTTTCTTATCCCTTTCTATCTTTTACTGTCTATGGTTATCCCTCTCCATACGGAGCTGAATAAACTTAAAGATCATCTCATCAGTCCCTTTATTAGAAATATATAATAATTATTTTTAATGATATAAAAAATGTCATTAAAAAAATTAGTCTTTAGCATCGAAAACAGGAATTATTATTTTTTTTTATTTTATTTTAACTAAACAGCCTGCTTTTACAGTTCTATAATTGTATATGCCACCTGGGCATTAGAATAGATGTCATGTAAATGATAAATACAGTTGTACATAATAATAGCCTACATAATATTCAATTTTAACACAAAATGAAGGCTAAGAAAAATTATAGGTTTAAAAATGTATACTACGGATATGTCTTCATTCGGTTCTATTTATCTAATGAATCATAATGCAATCTTATATTCAACAGCTGTTAGGCCTATTACGTTTGAGATACAACCACTGGTCGATAATATGTTTGTATAAACTGTAAGTAACAACTGGTAAAATGTACGCTTATGTCATAAAATACATAATTAAACTCTTAAAAATACTCTTCTCAGCCATGTAAGTCCGTGAGGGAAATCTCCTCCCATCTGTTGTCTGATTGGCCTTTCGCAAGGATTCCTGGGTAGTTAAAGTGCGTGGAGCCTGCATCTATGCGGGCTTCGCGGAAGACCGCTTCAAGGGCACAAAGGGGCGCTGCTGAGCACACTTCAGAGGGTTAAAATGCCAAATGGACAGCCTACGGACTCGTGGACTCGGCGAGCACACGCGATCTGAGTCCATGAGACCGCAAGTCCGCGTGAAGTGCGCGATTCGGGACAGGGCCAGTGTTGAACTAAAATGTTATTTAAGACCGTTATGTTTCAAATTTATTTTTGCTAGTCGCCTTTGCCATCAGGACCGGAATTAAGCTTAATATGAACGAGGACATGTAGCAATTCTGCTTCCTTTTTTGAATGGTTGATTATTATATTTTTTTTTCTTCTTATAAGCCACCCTGGGATTTATACACATATTTGTATTTAAATGAAAACACGGTTTTCGTGGCCATTGGAATTTTCAGGGTTTTCTTTTTTCTTTTTTACCAAGTTAGCTATATGCATTTTTTATTTTTTATGTTTTTATTTTTTTGAGGGTCACTTTCATTCTTTCATTGTCTATAGTTACACTAAATGCCAGGGGTTAAGGCAACATATTAAATGGAAAGCTTTATTTTTATTTGCTCAACAACATCGCTTCACAAGATCACTTCCGGCGCTTTCCGGTGCTTGCGCAGACTCGAAGCGCCCTTCGCCCTCAGATCACTTGGACTTGGCTGTGGTTACAGAGGTAAAAACTATGTAAATACTGTTCGTTTTCCCACACAAACCGCTCCGTTTCATGTCTTAGGCCATCAATGTGTACTTACATTTACGAGTCATCAAATCATGTTTAATTTTGACTTCTCTGTGCATGCTCTTTGACGTGGACCCCATAGTCCTCCATTATATGACAGAATGGTTTGACCTAAAAATATCAAAATTGAACATATTGTGGAAACAAAGACAGCTACATCTTGGATGCCCTTGAGGTAAGCAAAAACATATAAAAAATTCATTTCAAAGTGAACTATCCCTTTAAGGTTAACAAATCTCCTGGGGTTGATGGCCTCACGACTGAATTTTATAAAACTTTTTCCGATCTTATTGCCCCCTTTCTTGAAGTTTTTATAGAGTATAGAAAATCAATGTCTTCCACCTACTTTAACTCAAGGATTAATTACTTTGATTCCAAAACTTAAAAAAGACCCATTGCTATTTAAGATAATTGGAGACCAATATTCGCTTGAACAATGATTATAAGATCTTTGCCCTGAGTCTTTGCAAATAGAATCAAATAATAGACCCCCTTTTAGATGAAGCTCAATCTGGCTTCCTAAAGAAAATAAACACTCACCGGCCACTTTATTAGGTACACCTGTCCAACTGCTCGTTAACACTTAATTTCTAAGCAGCCAATCACATGGCGGCAACTCAGTGCATTTAGGCATGTAGACATGGTCAAGACAATCTCCTGCAGTTCAAACCGAGCATCAGTATGGGGAAGAAAGGTGATTTGAGTGACTTTGAACGTGGCATGATTGTTGGTGCCAGAAGGGCTGGTCTGAGTATTTCAGAAACTGCTAATCTACTGGGATTTTCACGCACAACCATCTCTAGGGTTTACAGAGAATGGTCCGAAAAGAAAAAACATCCAGTGAGCGGAAGTTCTGTGGGCGGAAATGCCTTGTTGATGCCAGAGGCCAGAGGAGAATGGCCAGACTGGTTCGAGCTGATAGAAGGGCAACAGTGACTCAAATAACCACCAGTTACAACCAAGGTGGGCAGAAGAGCATCTCTGAACGCACAGTACGTCGAACTTTGAGGCAGATGGGCTACAGCAGCAGAAGACCACACTGGGTGCCACTCCTTTCAGCTAAGAACAGGAAACTGAGGCTACAATTTGCACAAGCTTATCGAAATTGGACAATAGAAGATTGGAAAAACGTTGCCTGGTCTGATGAGTCTCGATTTCTGCTGCGACATTCAGATGGTAGGGTCAGAATTTGGCGTCTACAACATGAAAGCATGGATCCATCATGCCTTGTATCAACGGTTTAGGCTGGTGGTGGTGGTGTCATGGTGTGGGGAATATTTTCTTGGCACTCTTTGGGCCCCTTGGTACCAATTGAGCATCATTGCAACGCCACAGCCTACCTGAGTATTGTTGCTGACCATGTCCATCCCTTTATGACCACAATGTACCCAACTTCTGATGGCTACTTTCAGCAGGATAATGCGCCATGTCATAAAGCTGGAATCATCTCAGACTGGTTTCTTGAACATGACAATGAGTTCACTGTACTCAAATGGCCTCCACAGTCACCAGATCTCAATCCAATATAGCATCTTTGGGATGTGGTGGAACGGGAGATTCGCATCATGGCTGTGCAGCCGACAAATCTGCGGCAACTGTGTGATGCCATCATGTCAATATGGACCAAACTCCCTGAGGAATGCTTCCAGCACCTTGTTGAATCTATGCCACGAAGAATTGAGGCAGTTCTGAAGGCAAAAGGGGGTCCAACCCGTTACTAGCATGGGGGACCTAATAAAGTGGCCGGTGAGTGTATATTTCAAATAATTTAAGATTAGTCCTAGACGTGTTGGATTATTCACATTTTTGGTACTGATGATGGATTTATTCTTTTTCTTGGATTTTTATAAGCTGATATGGTGGAGCACGCTTTCATTTTTAGGTCTTTACAAAAATTTGGCTTTGGAGACTTTTTCTGTTAAAGCTATACAAACAGTGTATAGGAACTAGGGATGTTAACCGATGACCGTTTGACCGATGGTTGACCGTATCAACGTTAACCGATCAAAGTTGTCAGTAGTCGGTTAAAAAAAAAAAAAAAACATTTGACGCGAGGTCACAGCGTTTGGGTTCGCGTGCTCATAATATTTGCGAAAACACTCGAGGTTAGAACGAGGGCAGACGACAGGATGAAGCGTGCAAAGAAAATAGTGTGTAGGACCATTTCACCTAAAAGAATGACACAGATGTAGGTTGCTGGGCTTAGATTTGGAAATACATTACATTTACATTTCAGTGGTAACAGATAGAGTGATCAATGATCATCATCTTTCTTTATTATTGTTAGCACTAACGTTAACGTTACCTCAAACTAAAGCGGCGTCTCCTCGGAGCTGTCATTTTCTTAACTGAGCCACGGCAATGTTTCAAATGAGCTTCTAACGCTACTAACGCCTTTATTTTCAACGCGATCACATTGTACCCAAACCATTTCGAAACTAAAAAGGAGCCTCCGATTACATACAAGCGCCTTGGCGCCGCGTTTGTGGGGCGTCGCGCACACCGGAGTGACCGGATGAGAAGCGCTGCGCCGCGCCACGTAGGACAACAGATAACTTATCCCACACCGGACGCGCACTTTCTCATCAGTATATGGCCAGCAATGTTGTTTTGTTTAATGACATGAAATGAAGATAATGTCTGTTCTATGTTATGATTGTACTGTACAATTAAATACAATCGTTGCTGAGTCTGCAGTATGAAAACTTTACCTCAGAGCATCCGTTAACTGAATGAATTGAGAATCTCAGCTGAAAATCCAATAACATCAGCAATTGTCATTCAAGCAGCTGATTTCTGTAAATGAATGCAAAACTACATGTATATTGCAGCATAGGGCGCAGTCAGGATACATTAGCAACGATTTGAGACAAAAATAATTTAAATTTTATATAAAACTATGTAAATGGCGATCTGTGGCGCAGCAGGATTTTGAACACGGTCCTGAGCCGTTGCTGGCGCCGCGGACAGATGCCGAATCTCGTTCGGTGTGTGTACACTTATAGAGAATAATGTGTTAAAGATGTGGCGCTGAGATTCTCGTCCGGTGTGCGACCCCCTGGACTCGTGTTTCGCGCTATATTGGGATTTTAAAAAGTGACGGCGCTGGGGCTGTGTGTATGTGCGCATATTTTAAACCAATCGGTTAACTGGTTTTAACCGGCTAATGAGGCTCGGTGGTCGGTCAAGAAAATTTTTAGTTTTCGCCATCCTAATAGGAACGCAAACTGTTCTATTAAACTTAAACATGGTTCATCTGCTAAATTTTATTTAAAACGTGGTATAAGACAAGGTTGTCCCATCTCCCCTTATCTCTTCTTGTTTTGCACTCAGCTCATGAATATTCATATTAAATCAAGCCAATTAAAAGGTATATCTATTGCTGGTAGCGATATTATAATATCCCAGTTAGCAGACGATACTGCACTGATCCTGAAAGATCAACATCAAGTCCCTGCAGCTCTTAAAGCAGTAGATGTGTGAACTGTTATCTGTAAAAGACTGTAAAATACAACAAATTGCTAAAATCCCAGTAAAGGAGTCAGTGACATTTGGGGATTGCTATTTCAAAAGACCAAAAATCTAGATGCAAGATACATTTTCATCCCATTCTCCAGAAGACTAAGGCAAAGCTGAATAATTTTATTATGAATGTTTAGTTTTGTTATGTAAAGCTGAGGGACTGCCAAGATTAGTCTATATTGTGACTTCACTCACTGTGTCTAAGGAGATGTGAAAAGCTATTGATACCGCCTATTTAATTTTGTAACATAAAGAAACTCTCTGGCGGCGCATATAACAACTCGGCTGAACTTGCAGCCAATGAGAAGCCGACACGCTCTCATTGCGTCAAAGCCCGCCAAAAAGGGCGTGGCTCGAGTGTATAAATATGCGAGTCTCCCGCTGTTATCTGATTTTCATCACTTCAGCGAGGCTACACGCATCTGCTGATTTTGAGAAGAAGCCGTCGCCGCCGAGAAGGCATCTCTAGCGAGCATCTGGAGTCTGAGGAAGCCGGCCGTCTTCGCCACCTTCAGCCGTCCTGCAAGCTAGCGCCATCCGACGACAGTATCCTTTTCATTCTTACTCTGCATCTAAAAGAGCGCGAGCGTCTTTTTCAAGATCACATTTCCTGCGGTTCTTGCCGCGCTCCTCTCGAGGACGGAGATCGCCACGTCATCTGCGCTCTCTGCCTTGGATTGGAGCACGCGGAGCTCGCCCCCGCTGACGGAGAATACGACCTCTGCAAAGATCTGCCGTTGTTCACCCTGCGGGCTCGACCTCAGGCCGTCGAATCCTGCACCCGTGCCGCCTCACACCTCACCGCGGAAGAAAAAACGCCACTCCCAGAGGCCGCTGGAACCCCCGATGGAAGCGTTTCATCCCGCCGGAGCCGCCTCTAGCCTCTCGCTCTCCCTCTCCGCCCCACCGGATGTACAGTCGCCGCCGAGTGGCTGCTCTGTTGCTTCCGATGATGCTGCGGATATTAAGGAGACTTGTTCGCTTCTCGCCTCAGACAGTGATGACTGGTCTGGATCTCATGCCTCTTTTTCGGCCAGAGACTCTATCGGGACTCGTGCCGGAATTGAGGAGGAAATTATGCACCTCCTCTCTAAGGCCGTCGACCGCCTCTGGCTCAAGTGGTCTCCGCCCCCTGAGCAGGCCCTCTCTGAGTGTAAGTCCCGTTGCCACAAACACTCTAAGCACCAGGGACGTGCACAGGAATTTTGAGGGGCAGTTGCTCTGACCTGAAAAAAGGGCAACCCCCCTCCCCCCTCTCGGGCTATATGAAGGAATATATTCAGTTTATGTCCAAACACAATGCCTCACCTTATGGTCTTATTATTATTTATAAAGATTGCAAAACACCAGAGAGTTTCTAATATTATTGTTTATTTTATTTTTTATAACTAATATTTAATTATTTATTTAATTATTTGAAAAGAAATAATCTGGATTGCATGGAAAAACTCGCTTCTAATAAAAAAAAAAAATTGAAAAAAATGCTTAGATTTCAGAAAAAAATACAATCCTTTTTTTTTACTTTTGGCTTCCTGTACAATGATTTGTGCTTCTTGCTCGCCTCGTATTCAGTTCTGATGGTAGGCTATGGGCAACTACGCAGGATTTGATTGCGTAAAGGGAACAGGAAGTCTGGTAGGGAACAGAATCGACTGCTAAACCCAGTGCTGATCCTGACCTCCCCCTGGGGCCCTAAGCAAAATTCTGCTAAGAGGCCCTCTATCTGATCTGTGATGCTGCGAGCTATGTAAACGATTTGCCATTGCCACACAGTCACACCTGACACTTCAGTGCTGCCAATACAATCCTCCCTCCTTTAAACACAACAGTCAAAGAATAAGTACAACAATGTAGAAAAGAATGAGGTTCAAACAAACAATATTTATTGAATATTTTTTTTTGTAGAATGTTAAGATAACAAGTGAATATTAGCGTAAACATAAATAAGAACAAAATAATAAAGTATAACCCTGAGCTTTGGCTTTTGGGATTAACTTCTCTTTACAGCCTGGGTATTTTCAGCATCAGTATGACTTTTATTTT
This sequence comes from Hybognathus amarus, assembly GCA_030378365.1. Taxonomy (NCBI): domain Eukaryota; kingdom Metazoa; phylum Chordata; class Actinopteri; order Cypriniformes; family Leuciscidae; genus Hybognathus; species Hybognathus amarus. The sequence goes on from JAQIUQ010007059.1 coordinate 11,344, forward strand.
TATTTTTTATGCATGTTGAAGCAATTCTTGATTTATGGTTATTATTTACTGAGGGATGTGCATCCATATTGACCAGTATGTCCAGCTAATCAACATTTTAAATTCAATATAGCCTATAAATCAATAATCAATCAATGTCAAATTGTCAATACATTGCATTCTATCTTGCATAATTAGTCCAGTTGTTTATAGTTTTTAGCTACACTGAGACTAGATAATCAGTGTCTTTATAATGTGCACTTTGATTGGGAGTGCCATCATTAACGTGCATGTATTGTACAGTATGGTCTCCACATATTTCTGCTTGAAAATTTCGAGATTTCATTTCGTGCACGCGCATATGAACGCACAATAACACACGAGACGCGGTTATGTTTTCCGAGCTGCAATAAACAAACACTGTTGTCGTTTATCAAAAACAAACGTAATAAATGTGTATTTTACTCTCACTTGTCAGGCACAAAGTGATGCTAGAGATGCACTGCCTGCTAGGTTAGCAAGACCAAAAAACATCAAACTTTGCCGATATCGAACTAAGAGAGGAGAGAACACACGTTTACCTGATTGTTGTTCCCGCAATTCACTCTCATGGTTTTTTCTTCCTTCTCTTTTCGTGACCAGAAGGATAGTTTCGCTTAATTTTGTCATGTCGCCTATGTTGTACAGTACACATTAATTGGCGTGCCGACACGAGATGGAGTGGGCGCCTTAAGTAATTTGCGCACCGGTCGCATGAAATGCTCGCGTGCAGCGTTGTAGCCATGTAAACAGTTTGCCCTTCCCTTACTGACTTTCACTTTCGATGCCCGAATGGAATTGAATGAGGAAATAATAGATTTTTTTTTAAATCTAGGCCTACGAGAAATTTTGAATGCATTGTAAGATTGCCCGGGCAACCTGAGCAACCCCCCTGTGCATGTCCCTGCTAAGCGCACTCACACACTTTGTTCAGCCCGCTATGTGCAGCAATCAGGGCGATATAGCCATTCACCCGCTCAGCGTTGCGCTTCAAATAGTGGGAAGCTATTCCAGGAATCTCCCCGTAGGTGTTAAACACAATAAAGTTCGGCTATCTGTTACAGTTCTGTCGCCGCCCTCCGTGCACGGCTCGAAACTGCTGTGAGTACAGAAGCAGCCAGCCTGCTTCGCTCAGAGATAGCAAAGCTTTTGTGCAAAAGTAATATAGAGAGGGTTCCGCCTTCTATGAGTGAGTCTGGGTTTTACGGCCGTTATTTTCTTGTTCCCAAGAAAGAGGGCGGCCTCAGATCGATCTTAGATCTCCGATTTTTTGCTCATGAGGAGGCCGTTCAAAATGCTTACAGTCAAGAAACTCCTCGCGCATGTGCGCCAGGGGGACTGGTTCATCTCTCTAGACCTGAAAGACGCCTATTTTCAGATCCAGATAAATCCCCGTCACAGGCCATTCTTACGTTTCGCCTTTGACGGCCAGGTTTATCAATACACTGTCCTCCCGTTTGGCCTATCCTCAGCACCCTGTACATTCACAAAGTGCATGGATGCGGCGTTCGCCCCGTGCAGAGTCAGGGGCTGCGAATTTCGAATATCTGTATGACTGGCTGATTTTGGCACAATCACAGACGGAGCTTCAGTCTCATCGGACAGTTCTCCTCAACCATCTGAACACTTTGGGCCTCTCTGACAACTGGACAAAGAGCTCACTTAAGCTCAGTAAGACGATTTCCTTTCCTAGTGGGAATAAATCTGGACTCAGTGGCTATGACAGCTTGCTTATCTACACAGCGTGTTCAGCGACTCGTCGCATCGTTTCAGATGAACGCCCTCACGCCTCTGAAAACTTTTCAGAAGGCTGTGGGTTACATGGCCTCAGCCTCCGCAGTGCTCCAGCTGGGTCTTCTGCGCATGCGCCCGCTTCAGCTCTGGTTGAAGAGCTGTGTGTCTCACCGTGCGTGGACCACAGGCCGCCAGCTGATCAAAGTAACACAGACCTGTATCTTAGCTCTGCAGCCATGGACAGTGGCAGAATGGTTTCAGCGGGGCGTTACCATGGGGAACTTTCCCACCGAAAAGTAATCTCGACAGACACATCCAACACAGGTTGGGGGCTCTGCGAGGGCTCACCGGCCTTTGGCCCCTGGTCAGCTCAAGAGAGCTCCCTCCACATAAACTGTCTGGAGATGCTTGCGGTCAAGAATTCGCTCACACTTTGCTCCCGCGCATTCAGGGTCACCACGTATTGATCCACTCGGACAACAAGGCCATGGTCTCCTATCTAAATCGTCAGGGCGGTGTCAGATCCAGGAATCTCTTCTTGCTGACGCAACACATTTTTGTTTGTTCCCAGAGCCACCTGCTCTCGCTAAGAGCGACGCATGTGCCTGGGCCATCTGAGTGACGGCCCAGACAGACTGTCCAGGAACCTTATCCTCCCGGGGGAATGGTCCCTGCACACTCAAACAGTCCAGAAACTGTGGTGAACATTCGGCAGAGCAGAGATGGATCTCTTACGCGTCGGAAGAGAACGCTCACTGCCCAATATTTTTCTCAAAGAGTGAGGACGCACTAGCCCAGGACTGGCCCAGCTACCCACTTTATGCTTTCCCCCGATCTCTCTATTACCACAGGTAATTCAGGAGGATCAGGGACACATGCCACTCGGTGCTCCTCATAGCCCCGCGTTGGGAGAGTCAGACTTGGTTCCCGGAGCTCACTCAGCTGTCACCGACAGCCCCATGGCCCATTCCAGTTTGAGCAGATCTCCTCTCTCAAACCTGCGGCACGATCTGGCATCCCCACCCACAGCCCTGGGCGCTGCATGCATGGGTGATCAACGATTACCTGTTGCTTTGCCAGAGGGAGTGTTAAACACAATCATGCACGCCAGAGCGGCTTCTACTAGGAAAATGGTGCACCGACAAAAACCTGGACCCACGGTTGTGCGAGGTGTCATCTTTGCTCGTTTTTCTCCAAGAGATGCTGGATAAGGGCAGGTCCCCATCGACTCTCAAGGTTTACGTGGCAGCTGTAGCGGCGTTCGCTGAACTCCCGACGTTGGTCAGTGGCAAAAGACGTGTCTCAGGGCAAAGACAAGCTAATCATCCGCTTCCTCGGGAGCTAGAAGGATGAACCCCCCTGCGCCCCCTTCGGTTCCAATTTGGGATCTTTCTATAGTTCTCGAAGCTATGAAAAGGTAGCTCGCACTTCTGGCCTTTATTATCACATGTACATACATATATTCCCACTCATAAGGGTCCCCCAGGATCCCCTCCCCCGGGACTCATTCAGTGGATGCTTAGTGCGCACAGCATTGACCATGTGTTCTCGTAGCATAAGCTAGCTTACGCAGTACAAGAGAACCTCTCGTAGAGAACGAATCGATTACCTAACGTGACGTCGGTTCTCTCTCAGATGAGGGAACGAGTATTGCGTTCCCAGCCATGCTTGCGCTACTAGCGTTCTCGCTTCATTCATGAAAACCAGATAACAGTGGGAGACTTGCATATTTAAACACTCGAGCCGTGACACAATGAGAGTGTGTCGGCCAGGCTTGTGCAAAATTCAGAATTTCAGAATTTGCCTCCATTCAATTCATGAATTGGAATTTGAATTGACTCTGCCCCCCAGGAAGTTGAATTTGAATTTGAATTGGAATGACAGGAAGTGGAATTAAATTCATGGCAATTCAAAGAAATTCCACACAGTCACACAACAGAAAGAAAGTGTTGAATCTCACATAGGGGAGAGCGGGGCACAACGAACGCTTTTTGACTTTCTCAGTTTGTGCAAATCTATTTAGAGTGTTTATTTTGTCCCACATTAATTTACTACATGTGTAGTACAATTATGTGGCTTTGTTTTATTAATACAGTGTATACTTTTTTCTTAATTTACCCTGAAAGAAATGTTAAATGTGACAACATGCCCCATAGGTGGGGTACATTGTAACATGTGAGGGGCACATTTTAACATCACCATGACAGCTTAAAATGCTATCCCATCTAATCAAAAAAATATACAAGTCAAACCAAAATATTTTCTAAATAAAATACAATTATTAACTTTTTCATATAAAATAATGGCATTTTTAATAATTAAAAATAATCTAATTTTTAATTTTGACAAGAAACACACAGGAAAACGCAGCTATACAGCATAGTTAAAAAAAGAATTTATAATTTCTGAACATTGACTTTCAGTCTTTATTTACATGTTTCTCATGTTTTCTCAATAGAATTCATAAAGTTATAGAATATGATAGCATATTTCTAATAGGGGCACAATGTAACCCAGTGTGACAACATGCCCCAACTGCACAACTGGGGTTTAAACCCTGATAGTGTCTTCTGCTAGTTAGCGAAGCATTATAGAACTATATCAACTGTTAAACAGCAGATTAGAGATTAAAAAAATGTCAGATTTGTTTCATTTTAATTAAACACAAAAATCCAGATGAAAAATTAACTTAGGTAAGATATGTACTTTTGCTATGGTTAAATAAATGTTCAGTAATATATTACAAAGATTTCTGAATTTTGGCGCATTTTTTCTCTATATAGTGTTGAAATGGCAACTAGTAAATGCATCAAGTTTCGTCATGCTAGCGTGTGGAAGTATTTAAAACAAGGGTCTTACAACTACCACCCTACAGTCAGGGTTAGGAAGGTTACTTTGGAAATGTAATTGCTCACTGTTAAAAGTACCCCATTAAAAAAAGTGGTTTAGATTAATTTATCTGGATTACTTTATCAATGTAAAGCAATTTCCTTTTAATTCTGGGAAATGGGGTTACAATTACAATAAATCAAACATACTATTTGTTCTGTGACTAAAGCTTTTAACATGCATTGCTGGGGGAAAACATTGCTGGTAGTTCAAACTAATATAATTTATATAATATGTAATCATATCTGACATATATTGCAAAGCTACATTGTTAAACACTTCACTTAAAATATTCATATGAATTTCTTAGAATTTGTATTGAATTGTAATTCTGCTTCCTTTAATTCAAATTTGAATTGTAATTCTAGATCCTGTTTTTGACATCAATTCAAATTCAATTCAAATTCTAGAATTGAATTGGAATTTAGTAGTCATTCTCAATTCAATTCTGAATTGTGCGCAAGCCTGGTGTCAGGCTTCTTATTGGCCGCGAGTTCAGCCAAGTTCTCCCATAGGCTGTAGCAGTTCTCCCTGAGCCAACCAATGAGCTGCTACCTAGCACGCTCATGGTCTGCTGCAGTTGAACTGCGTTTGTGGATACAAAAATTTAAGGATAATTTTTTGGCTTCAACTTCTCAGAAAGATTAATCTTTCCCATGAGCGTAAGCTCAGCGAAATACTCGTTCCTCATCTAGAGAAACAGAGGTTACGTTGAGGTAACCGATTCATTATGAAAAGTGAATGATATTTAACAACATATACGTCATATCAGAAAACACAGATGCATGAATTCATTTGATAAGAAACATGTTTAGATCACCGAAATAATAATAATAGAACGTTTGCCAATGATAATTAGTCTTGGAATTGACTTGAAATCGTTTAGAGAAAACTCTGACACTAGGCTACGAGATTACATCACCCAGTTTGAATATTGTAGCTGATTGTTATTAATCACAACTTCAAATATGACAATGACAGTCTGCAATCTGACAATTTACATGCTTGAGAAGGATTAGCTAAACAATCTTGTATCTTGGGTTTCAGTATAGCTCATCTGCATCAAAACGCTGCATTATGTCCAAAGGCCTGAAATCTGCAGCATCGGCTGATCGACCGATCATTTCATACTCTTTAGTTTGAAGTACAACATAAGCATAAAAATGATCATCAAAGTACTTCACTGTTAGAATTCTTACAAACATCAGGGGCCCTATTTTAACGATCTGAAACGCAAGTGTCAAAGCGCAAGCGTAACTTTGTGGGCGGATCCGGCGCTGTTGCTATTTTCCCGGCGGGATAAATGCCTCTTGCACCTGGCGCAAATCTAAAAGGGGTTGGTCTGGTCTTGGCTTCATTATTCATATGTGTGGTTTGGGCGTAACGGAAATAAACCTATAAGAGCGTCATATCACAATCCCTTTAAGAGCATGATGAACGAGATAAGCTTGTTCCGTGGCGCAATTCTATTTTAACGGCGCATTTACCAGGCGCGCTTCAGCATCGGTTCACTGCCGAGTAGAACGATGTTCTCGTCAGGGCCGTAAAAGAAAGAGAAGGGACACTGGGGATGGGACAAACCCACCCAAATTAGCTTCGGGTTAAACATGCATATAATAATTTGGGTAAATGTGTAAGCTTTATGCCTGTTTTTCCCATCATCATGGACACAACAATGATTTCCCTCATGTTTATATATTTTTCCGTATAATAATGTATCATTTGCAAAAAGTAAAATGCATCTGTGTTGATGAGAGAATCGTCTACAGTGTATCCGCGTTGTTCACACTCTGTATTATGGCCAAGCATGCACGCTTAAAATAGCATCTGAATATACGCGCAACGCGCCACTGACTTTAGACCAGGTTTTTTCTGGTCATTGGCGCAATTGTTTTCTGGAACTGCAAAATAGCACCAGGGATTGTTTGCGCCGACACACGCCTCCTTTTTGCGCCAACCCGCCCAGGAAGCGCAAGTTCATTTGTTAGTTTACCGACGTGCGTCTGTGGAGGAAAAAAGCCCGCTTTGTGCGAGTGCAAAATAGGAATGATAAATGCGTCAGTGTATAAAGTCATTTGCGCCGGGTGCAAGATAGAGCCCCAGGATTGACATGTCATCAGTCTGAGATATGATGTGAATAATCTCTCCAAATAAAGGCTCTCCTTTGTCTGAGATATGATGTGAATAATCTCTCCAAATAAAGGCTCTCCTTTGTCATCTGCTTTAAAGGGCATTACAAAGCCAGTTCTGTAAGTTTGGCCGAACACACTAACAGTGTGGGTGACATAGACAGTGCAGTGCTCAAAGTATATTCAAAGTCTTTGGCTGATTTCAGATTTCTGAGCACAACATCTGCTTTCTTCAAAAGAGCCAACAGGATATGAGTTTGTAACTATCATTTTCTCAGAAAAAGGGTCACAACTTTACATTTGCTGAACCCAGTAGCATACCGTGGGGTCTCAGTCAGGGCCTTCAGTAACGATCATCACAAGCATTGTAATGTTTATCATAAGCATTGTCAAGCGGAAATTTTTTACGAGCAGTTCATTCCTACCTATGCAAAATCGCTGTGAAAATACAGACCGGAAGTCAAAAGACAATGAGCGCAGCGCTGAAAAGGGGCGGGGCTACATAAGGTCTATTCTACTTCAGGGATGCAGACGATACCGATTTTTTCAAAACCGATCCGAATCCGATTCCAAAATTCGGAGTATCGGCCGATATTGAATACCAATCCGATATTTTTATTTTATTTTTAAACTAATAAAAAATATAGCAATTTCCTCAATTAGCCCCTTAAAATATACCTCCAGTATATAGTCCACAACAACAGTTGATTATGAAAGATTGCCACCCTTTATTCAAACACTACAATATATATATATATATATATATATATAGGGTGTAACGATTTTGAACCGAACCGAAAAACCGATACTGAACTCAGCGATTCGAATCGCGATACTGTCATTGCGTACCGAACACGCCCCGCCCCGCCCCCTGCTACCCCGGCCCCGCCCAGCCCGGCTCAATGGACCTCATGTCTTATGTAAACAGTACACAATGAATGCAGTTTTGTAGCCTAACCACCATTAACACCAAATAACAAGCTCTGTGTTTTGTTACTTTCGATAATAAGCAAGGTGTAATCTTTCCAATTCTGTCTATTTAATCACGGAATTCAAACAATAAATGGCGTTTTGGCGCTCTTTGATGTGACGTGACAGATCGCTTACTAGGCTCCTCATTTCAAGCGGCAGCGCGACGCGCGAGTAAACGCGATCATCTCTTCCTCAGTTACAGAAAAGACACCTGAAGGTATGTTGAAAGATACAGTATACTTACTGAAAGCCATCATAACTCGTGTAATCGCTGAATCAGTGTTTTAGCCGCGGAAATACGTCGATAAAACAGCATAGCTTTAGCTTGTCACTAGCATTATATTTACCTCAGCAGGCAAATGATTCAGTGTCCACAACTTCCTATAAATGAACCTTTGCACTATGTTAGCCTGTATATTATATTTTACTTAACCTGTTAATGATATCTTGATTATTTAATGTATGTTTAAAATATCTTTCATGAAAATGACAACTGTGTAAATTATTAGAGTAAAAACACAAGTTAATGTAAAAACTGCCTTATGTTCAGTTTACATGTTTTCATACAATGTGTTGTGTGCTGATTATTATATCTAAAAAATAAATGGCATCTGAATTTAGGTTAAAAGTCTAGGCTACAACCTTTAATGTTATAGTAATGTGCAGCCTTCAATATAGTTCACAGCATTAGCAGTTTTTTTTTAATCCTTGTGAAATGTTTAATTTTAACTGAATTAATTTAAAGACAAAGACCTTTTTTTTTTCATTAAACCACTGTTTAAAAAAAAAGCCATTTTAGCTTTCTAGAACCGAACCGAATCGAACCGAAACCGAGCTGTCAAAACCGTGGGAAAACCGAACCGTCGGTTTTTGTGTATCGTTACACCCCTAATATATATATATATATATATATATATATATATATATATATATATATATATATATATATATATATATATATATATATATACTGTATATGAAGTAATTTAGATGCAAAAGCCTCTAAGTGCCATTTGAAATTTTCTTCTAAAATGATCATTTTTATCAAGCTTGTATATTTAAGTTCAGTAATTTCACTTAAATGGCAATGAAGATTACCTATTAATTGTCATTTAAGTGAAATTACTGAACTTAAATATACAAGCTTGATAAAAAATGGTCATTTTAGAAGAAAATTTCAAATGGCATTTAGAGGCTTTTGCATCTGAACTCTTCATATATATACTGTATATATATATATATATATATATATATATATATATATATATATATATATATATATATATATATATAAGAAAATACAGGTACTTCAGTACTTAAAGCTAGCTAGCTACCAACAGGTTTAAAGTTAAAACAATTTAAACAGCAGTATTCTACATTGTAATGTGTGTGTTAAACACAATCTACTTAATACAGACAGCTTCATTATAAAGATAAACAACAAATCCCCAGAATATATTATCATAATCTATGACAAAAATGCTATTATAAACTAGATTAGTGAATAATACATATTGCTTTTTGTATTGTTGTAAATACATTCATGAAAAACAATATAACAAAAAAATTGAGACATGTTTTAAGTGTACAGCACAGCTATTTAATGAGGCAGCAACATTAATAATTATTAATGTTAAGAAGCTTTAATTGCGTCACTGCATTATGATATGAATGACTCCAACACAGTGCAGCACAAAGCGCTTATGCGCATTCCGAGCGCAGAATGATGCGCTTGAAACCACGTGGAGTTACAGCGCGCAGCTGAGTATGCCCCCTATTGTATGCGCGCTGCGCGTCAAGTCCGCTTTGAAAAGTTCAGAAGCGCAAAGGGAATACATATTGATGGACAGTGTATTAAACAGTATCTATCTATACAATAGTTTATTGAGCCTTTTCTTTTAACAGTTTTAAATTTCAGTTACTGTGCGCGTGAAGAACAATAGTGCTCTGACTAGTGTTGTGATCTAACCGACAGCGTCCGACACCAGGTAGAAAGTAACAAGATTAAGTTACAGCAATTAAAGCTACAATACCTAAGATTGGCATGTCGCTAGAGGGCGCTACATTCAAAACAACAACAACGGCTTTGCTTGATGACGACGTGGAGGAACGCGGAATGATGGGAACTGTTGTTTTCAACTCCACCGTGGATAAATCAGTCAGACGGGAATCGAAAATTAGTTGTCATGGATGAGGTAAAGTTCGATTTCTATAAATGTTGTGTTTAATGACATGCTTGTTTTTCAGTAAACTGAAATAGCCGCATTTAGTTTTGCATTCATTTACAGAAATCAGCTGCTTGAATGACAATTACTGATGTTATTAGATTTTTCAGGTGATATTCTCAATTCATTCAGTTAACGGATGTTCTGAGGTAAAATTTTCAGACTGCAGACTCAGCAATGATTGTATTTAATTGTACAGTACAATCATAACATAGAAGAGACATTATCTTCCTTTCATGTCATTAAACATAACAATATTGCTGGCCATATACTGATGAGAAAGTGCGCGTCCGGTGTGCGATACTGGACTTTGTCCTAGACGTGGCGCGGCTCTTCTTGTCCGGTGTGCGACTCCCTTTACAGCCAACAGTTCACATTCCGAGAATAATTGAAAAGAATAATTGTGCACCATTCCATAACAAATGCACGAAACAAGCTGACGTTTGTTGCTTGATAGACGCTAACGCACAACTACAACTTCCGCATTTGTCCAGGACTACACGTAGTACGAGCGGAAACCGAGGTAACGCGGATATGACGCGATTGACTGGCGACTTCCAGCTCACCCCTGCTCACACGCCCCGTTTCCTTGGTTAAAATCTCAATTTTCTCGCGATTTAAACATTGTTTGAAACATTTGGAATATTGTAAGTTATCATCTTAACTAAATATATAACACTTGCCTTGTGATTTTGGGATATTTTAATGCAAAAATCTTAGGTATTGCAGCTTTAAGTCCAGCAAGATAATGTTGTTTTATGCGAAAACATGTACCTTTATCTAGAGATAAAGTATAATAGTATTAACATTAAATCATCTTGAAGATAGTTTCATCATTGACTGTAACTAAACGTGACGCGCTGTTTGAGTGCTGAATGGAGAATGACTGACAGCCGTGAGAGGGAAAAGTTTACGTGATCTTGAATTTAATGACTTAAATATTAATTTCTCTCACACATAATGGCTTCAGAACACTTATAATAGAGTGCACGAAAACGTTATGGTACTTTAGAATGTTTTTGTGCCTTCTGTGGAGCTTAACAATGACATAATAGTATACGCACAATATCGGATTTGGATTCGGCCTCGTCTGATCGATACCCGATCCCGCAAAAATGGCTGGATCGGAGCCGATACCGATCCTGAGTATCGGATTCGGGACATCCCTAATTCTACTAGTGCTGGTCCATGGAGCTGTGAGGCGTTTAGATGACCATATGGAAAATACAGCTCAGCCTCAACAAAATAACCATATTATTTCAGGAAATATAATCGTAAAAAATGATATATATATATATATATATATATATATATATATATATATATATATATATATATATATATATATATATATATATGTATATATATATATATATATATATATATATATATATATATATATATATATATATATATATATATATATATATACATATATATATATATATATATATATATATAATATATAATAATATTATAAATTATTATATTATATTTGATAGGGCCAGCAGAGAAGGCCCTGATGGCCCTGACAGATGTTTATAACTCTGTGTTTTAGAAACATTTTTAAAGTTTCCAACTATATTAGTATGTCTTTTTGGTTTATGCTTAGCTTCGAATCTAACTTACCACAATTGAAATATAGGTCCGAACATAACCATCATTTGTGGATAGTGTGTCATAAAATGATATTTGGTATCAAGTTTCAGTCATAGAGCTTCTTGAATAGTGTGTGATGCTCAATAATGAGCTGTTTAAGAAAAACAGAAAGTCCATATGTAACAACAGGTGCAAATACAATGCTACATATTTCTCTTAACAAAATGAATAAGTGCCAATGTTCACTTTCTACACTAACAAGATCACCTACTAAAAAGGCTACCTGTAAAAGACACCATTTGCAATGCTGTCTGTTTTATTGCATTGTCAGAGGTTCTTAGATTGAGTATAACACTGGGCTTATTTTTTTTCATTCCCATATGCATAGACAATACTTCTAATACTTCTCATAAATGAAGTGGCGTAGACTTCCAAAGGCGCTACACCCTCAAGGATATCATGCATCATGTCAACGCATGTGTTCTCAGTGACATGAAAATAGTGCAGCTTGTTTAATGAGTCCTCTTTAACTCCAGTTGCAGATGGATCATTACGTAGCACATGCTGCTCATAGTTTTCTCTGGTGCGCTTTTCTACTTTTCTAACTTCCTCTAGCAGTGGTTACCAAATATCAAAATATTTGAAAGTGAAGAACTATATTGTGATGGCAGATTTTTTAAACTGAAATAAACAGCACCAATTTCATGGATTTTAGTTTTGGAGCCTAAAGGGTTAGTTGTTTCCAGTTCATCAAAATACAACTGTATTTGGAGGGCTTGAGGACATGTTTCAAACAAAGGGTGAGATGTAAAATGAGTCCCATTACAATAATTGTGCATTTTCCCTTTGGTTTGCTTCTTACCCTGAAGATACTTTTTGCATCTGGTCATTACTGAACAGACATTTAATAGTCTTAATTACTGACACATATTGAAACATGTCTGCTGCCAAAACGTGTTTTAATTGTTTGTGTCTGTCCTATGATCAATTAAGATACCTTCGGCCTTACAAGATCAATTTTCTCTTTAAAGTATTTATTCATTTTGTAAGGTGTGTCTACATTTTTAAAAATTAGTTTAGCAGAACTCAAACTCGCCCATTAATGAGTTGTTGACTACTGAAGATTATCAACAGTCCTCTCCAGCAGCTCTTGAGTACTAGTTTTTGCTACATCCATTAAAGTTATATTTGATTAACTGTATTTCTTTGCCACAAAAGAGGCAACAGTTTCACTAGGAATGGCAGTTTGAACTGGAACAAAGTCTGATGTTTCCACAGTACTAGACTTCCCAGTCTCATATGCATCTGATAAACTGTGGTCATTAGGTTGAAATGTCACATTGTCCATCAATGTTGTTGTGGACTGGAGGTCTCAATGAAGATGTTTGGCGAATTAATTGAAGTTATGATTCGTTCTTGGGCAACCATCTTGGCTGCAGATAATGGTAATGTCCATGCATGAATTTTACAGAGATGCCAAATGACTCTCCTTACTTCTGTAGATATAAATTGTCTACACTTTGGGCACACATATAAATTGTGTTGTTATTTAATGCGCAGTCTGAAGCTTTGAAAGGACTTCAAGTACCTTGGGTCTCTTGGTTGAGATGGTCACATGGATATGTCAAGTTGCACACCCAGTAACACTTGAATAGCTTGTCAACTGCACATGTCAGGCCATCATTTACAGATATGGGGCCCTACTTTAACAATCTAAAACGCAAGTGTCAAAGCGCAAGTAACTTTGCGGGCGGATCCCGGCACTGTTGCTATTTTCCCGACGGGATAATTTCCCGCCCGGCGCAAATCTAAAAGGGGTTGGTCTGGAGTAGCTTCATTATTCATAGGTGTGGTTTGGGCGTAACGGAAATAAACCAATAAGAGCGCCATATCACATTCCCTTTAAGAGCATGATGAACGAGATGCGCTTGTTCCATGGCGCAATTCTATTTTAACGGCGCATTTACCAGGCGCGATTCAGCATCGGTTCACAGCCGAGGAGATCGATGTTCTCGTCAGGGCTGTAAAAAAGAGAAGGGACATTGGGGATGGAACAAACCCACCCAAATTAGCTTCGGTTAAACATGCATATAATAATTTGGGTAAATGTGTAAGCTTTATGCCTATTTTTCCCATCGTCATGGACACAAGGATTTCCCTCATGTTTATATATTTTTCCTTTAAATAATGTATCATTTGCAAAAAGTAAAATGCATCTGTGTTGATGAGAGAATCATCTACAGTGTATCCGCGTTGTTCACACTCTGTATTATGGCCAAGCATGCGTGCTTAAAATAGCATCTGAATATACGCGCAACGCGCCACTGACTTTAGACCAGGTTTTTTCTGGTCAGTGGCGCAATTGTTTTCTAGAACTGCAAAATAGCACCAGGGATTGTTTGCGCCGACGCACGCCTCCTTTTTGCGCCAACCCGCCCAGGGAATGCAAGTTAATTTTTTCTAGTTTACCGACGTGCGTCTGTGGAGGAAAAAAGCCTGCTTTGCGCAAGTGCAAAATAGGAATGATAAATGCGTCAGTGTATAAAGTCATTTGCGCCGGGAGCAAGATAGAGCCCATGGTCTCCTGGTCGTTCCTTGCAGTGATGATATATTGTGGTGTTGGATCTCGTGTCAGTTTTCAGACTGCCGATGTAGATCAGCTGTGGCTTGGTCCTTGGTGCCATCTCGGAGTTGTCACAGAGGGATGCAATCCTGGTTACAGGCTTAGAGAAGATGAAAAAGATGCAATTTAAGAGTTGAAAAAGCAGCATAAAGAAATGTAAATGTGCATGGTATTCTGTATTAGGTTACATTGAGTAATTATTCTTCTGTAAGTTACCACTTGTAAGACAAGATAACTCTTTAAATGTGTCGTAAAAACAGTGTTATAATTTTTATATTTCACAGTTTAGGAATTGTAATACAATCATAAAAAAATATTATAACTTTTTTTACTAAATTATTCAATAATTACCTAGTTACAGTGGCCATCGGATGCAGACGACCTGCAATTTATGACAACGCATGAATTTGCAGTGCAATTTCTAAATGCTGATCATATGTTGTCAAATTGATAAAGGTGTTTTCTTCATTTGCGTGTGTTGAGTCTATCTGCATGTGTTGTCATAAATTGCAGGGCCACCATACCTAGTCTTTCGTTGCCTCTTACAGACATTCCGAAACATACTGGTACAAAATCAGTCAGGAATGTTATGGCAGCGACTCCCGGGCACTGGTGGCAGAAGATATGTCAGAAGAACCAGCATAGTATAGCAGTTTTCATCTGAAAATTAAATGAAAACAGATTAAAGCTACATCAAATATTTACAATTTGGATTAAAAGGATTAGATCGTTTATTTTTTAAACTGGGGTTCAAAAACTGAGTTGAATGAGGTAATGAAGTATGAGGTAGCCTGGCCACACCCACCTAGATCTCCTTTCAGGGAGAAGCCATTCTGGAGCGCAATTATTCACTAAGTTTCCATCAGAGCCCAGACAGGCTCTGGTAGTACAGTTGTAGCAATGCATCAGAAATTGCAGTCGGAAGAATGTGTACAATATGTACAGCAAAGGTAGGTCTACATACTGACCGTCGATGCTGAATATTGTCAGTTTGTTTAATGTAGGTAAAGAAGGAAGTAACGTTCGGAATCCCTAATGAATGTGATTGGTTAGGATGAACCAAAATTTTCAAAGTTAACCTTAAGTATATCCCCATTACGATCCTACTGTTGGAAATGTTTCCCCAATCATAAAGTAAATGAGCCTGGTTTTAACAGCAAACACTGACCACTATCATGGTGTCTTTAAATTAAACTCAATAAATCATCTTCATCTAAACCTCTGGTCATTCACAATAACTGTAGACGCATGATAAAAGTCAAACTGGTTAATAAGTGAAGCTGGTAATGCTGTTTGTGGAGTTGTTCAATCCTTCTCCGCTGAGATCTTCAGAGATTTAAACATATTTTATCTTCAGTTGATTTCATCTAATGTTGTGGTTGGAAGTCAGTAGTACTTCTTGTGTTTCTCATTCCTTCAGTGATGTTAACAGCAGACAGTGGTGGAATGTAACGAAGTACAAATACTTTGTTACTTTACTTAAAGGAGAACTCCGCAAACAATGAACCTTTGGTCTAATAAAACATCGATACCTAGTCAATCGTTCTCTGAGATTTGTTTTCATGATAATCGAATGTAAAGAGTTTTATCTCTAAAAACTGTTTAGCGTATAATGCTAGCACTGGGGGCATTGACTAAGTAAAAAGAAATCGCTAGTTTATACCACTAACAATGCTCAAAATAGCCCCACACTAACACAGTAATATAATGAGTGTCGATACATGCAAAACGAAGCATTGAGAACTTTGTAAGTGTACAGACCGTTTAATAAGAAGATGCGTTATTAAAGACAGTTTACTTCATGTATACAGACAGGAGCCATCTTAGAATATAGTCTCGATAAGTCGATACCCCGAACGTCGTGCTGAGTGATCTGAACTGTATGAAGTTCAGCGAACTTCTGAACTGTATGAACGGCGTTCGGGGATCGACTTATCGAGACTATATTCTAAGATGGCTCCCGTCTGTATACATGAAGTAAACTGTCTTTAATAACGTATCTTCTTATTAAACGGTCTGTACTCTTACAAAGTTCTCAATGCTTCATTTTGCATGTATAGACACTCATTATGTTATTGCGTTAGTGTGGGGCTATTTTGAGCCTTGTTAGTGGTATAAACTAGCGATTTCTTTTTACTGAGTCAATGCCCCCAGTGCTAGCATTATACGCTAAACAGTTTTATGAGATAAAACTCTTTACATTCGATTATCATGAAAACAAAACTCAAAAAACGATTGACTAGGTACCAATGTTTATTAGACCAAAGGTTCATTGTTCGCCAGAGTTCTCCTTTAAGTGCATTTTTCACGTAGGCTATCTTTACTTTACTTAAGTAGGTAACACTTTAGAATAATGGTCCGTAGTTAACAAGTAGCTATGCAGGAAGTAATAGGTAGTACTGCATTAACACCGAAATTTATACTATTAACTAATATGGAAGCAATATGAACTAAGCAGTAAGTAATAGGTAATTTAGTACAAAGGTAGTTCCTTGGTAGGTATTTGAGTATTACTGAAGAAATATATCCTCAATGAGAACTACTTGTGAACTAAGAAATAATAACCAATGAATTACTAATCACAAAAATTACATTGTCTAAAAAGTTAACAATTGTGGGGGTTTTACTCTTGACATGCAGAAGCTTGTGCCTCTAATGGGTTCTTTGTGGAAACCAGTTTATGAATATTTTATCCCCCAAATACATCAGCTACAGGTTGAGATTGTGACTTCTACTATTGCCAAAGGATGGATGTATGTTCTCTGTTTATTTCAAACTTAAACATAGAATAATACTGATAATGATAGTTTTTTTTTAAATCTTAAATAATTAGGAAGTGATGCCGACACTCTCATGATTGGATTAGTTCACCATTAGCTCTTTTGAGTGTTCAATATATCTCAGACAGACTCCAAAGACCTACCTTTAAGTTACTGCCTGAGGAGGACTTCTCTTTAGGATATGAATATAAACATTGATGTTCTCTTCTCAAAAACAATTTGCATATTTAATGAACAAATTGGCTGCATTTATGTTGTGGTAAGCGCAAAACCAGATTACATTGTTTGTTATATTAGTGCCTCACAGAACCTGTACAGTATGTGTCAAATATACAATTAAATAACTTGTATTATTTGTGAAAAAAATGTTAACTCCTCACTAACTACTCAAGCGTTACCTTGTCATCCGGCAGGAACTACTAGTGATGTGGTCCATTATTTTAAAGTGAAAAACATGTTAACTCCTCACTAACTACTCAAGCGTTACCTTGTCATCCTACAGGAACTACAAGTGATGTGGTCCATTATTTCAAAGTGAAAAACATGTTAACTTCTCACTAACTACTCAAGCGTTACCTTGTCATCCCGCAGGAACTACAAGTGATGTGGTCCATTATTTTAAAGTGAAAAACATGTTAACTCCTCACTAACTACTCAAGCGTTACCTTGTCATCCCGCAGGAACTACAAGTGATGTGGTCCATTATTTTAAAGTGAAAAACATGTTAACTCCTTACTAACTACTCAAGCGTTACCTTGTTATCCCACAGGAACTACAAGTGATGTGGTCCATTATTTCAAAGTGAAAAACATGTTAACTTCTCACTGACATGTCACCCCACAAAGACTATATAAAACATAAAACAACTGCAGTGATTGGGTCCAACATTGTTTTAATTATATGCACTGGATGATTTCCATGCAATCGTAAAAGAAAATAGTGCATTATACAAAAAATGCACAACTGGGCGTGCAAGAACAAAGCAATGTTCTAAATGTAATATCTTATTTAAACATTGTAAATTCAATCACATTTGGTATAATGATGAAACATCGCCATAAACTAAACAAAAGTTCTGTATCTTTGAATTTAACATTCAACACATTCAACAAAGTGTGAGGAGTCAAACATAATGGCTAAATAAAACAAAATAAGTAACATTCAACACAATTAGATTGTGAGGATAAACAGAATGTACATAAGAATGTACATACATCTACTGGCAACATGTTATTTATTTTTTTGTGGAATGTCTATTAGCTCTCCATTTTTCTTTTTTTTCCTCTATGGCACTGCACAGTGGTTCCTGTGTGCACAACTGTCGGCAACGTTCTGCAGTCGGACAGCTTCTGGCCTTTTTGAAACTCAGCACGTAATTTATTGTACGCTGTGATGTCACAGGCCTCCAACTCAGCAATGGCAGACGTATCGACAGTCGTTTTCCTATCCTCACCGCACTTCTGGTATGCCTCCGTTTTGGTTGCTCCTTTTGACAGGTACTTCAGGACCTTTTTGTACCTTCATATGACTTGCTCTGGTAAAAATACTGACAAAGAACAAAACACTAAAATCCATTCATCTCAACAATTTCCTCCAAATAACATAATTTTGTAGTTTTTCTCAAAGCATATATGCAGACTCTACATGGGAGTAGAATTTTATACATTACAGAATATATTGTATTAATAAATACATTTATAAATATAGGAATTTGTTTGCTAGTAAAGGCAGACCACCTGAATTCTGAAGTGAATGTAAAGCCACAGCCACCCATGCATATTTAATGGCTTCAGAGTATAATAAATACCTAACAGTATAATATAATATACAAAATATTAAAGATACTGTTAATTTAATTTTGTGCTACACTATAAATTTTTTTTTGTACTAAGCCAATGTCCTAAAAGTCACATATCTTCATGTTCCCTTTCGAAAGTGAACTCGCACCACATCGAATAATGCTATTGGGGAACGCGCCCCTTTACGCAAACCAGTGTCTGAAAAAACTATCCTAACACGGCAATCGAAATTTACCGGCTTGTCATGTCACTACTAGAGAGACCCAGAAGTATAAAAGCGGCAACAAGAGAACATGCCATCCTCTTTTTGTCTTCGGGACTGTTTTGTCTGATTTACAATCATCTGAAAAAGGTAGAACATTTATGGCAAGTGATAAGTGTTTCAAGAAGTGTGTGGATTTGTGTCTAAGATATTGACATCAGATGACACACACAAGTTGTGCCAACTATGAGTTTTTTCCCTTGAGAAAACTTTGCTCTTGTTTGCCCTGTTCTCAAGGGAAGAGGGCAGACATCTGTGCCAGGAGATTCAGGTCCAGCTAATGCTGAGGCAGCTAGTAACAGAGGCAGTGAGAGTTCCCTTTTGAAACCTCTGTGCCCTGAGAACAGGGAACGAGACACTGCATAGCTAGCCATGCCTCGGGGATGCCTGCTTAACAATCCCTTCAGAAGTGGATGACATGTTCTCTAGTTGCCCCTTTTATACTTCCGGGTCGCACTAGCAGTGACGTTATAGGCTGTCGCCGGTCAAATTCGATTGCCATGATTGGATAGTTTTTCAGCCACCAGTTCACACGGAGGGCATTATCCATCTACGCAGAGTGAGTTTCCAACTCTCAGTGAACAAAGGTATGTTATCAACATCTACAGTACAAGAAATAACCAAACTTCAATTTTATGAATGGAAGAGAAGCGAGCACAAAGTGCACATTGACTAAAAAGAATGTTGAAAGGCCATTGAACATACCTCTTCTGCTTTTTGCACTTTTCTGTGTGCCTTTCCCTTTCATTCCCTTCTTGTACTTCTTATTATGGGGTGTCGAAGAAGAGTCAGAGGAAGATGAGGACTGGAAGGAACTCGAAGAAGAGTCATCTCTTTTGGTCTTCTTGCTTCCCTTCCTGTACTTTTTCTTTTCTGCTCGCACATGGTCCTCATCAGAGGAATCTGTGATCACAATCTTTGTCTCTTTTTTTTCTTTAGTTGACAATGCTGTAAAAAAGGGAATCATTTAGAGTAATTTTTATTAGTGCAGAGCAGTCAAACCATTCCTGAAGCCTTCTGCACATTTAGAATGTCACCCTTATTGCACACACCAAGTTCAGGTCATAGTGTGCTTCTAATCAGTAATTAGTTAATTTAACTATGTTAAAGGGTTAGTTCACCCAAAAATGAAAATTCTGTCAGTATTTACTCACCCTCATGTTGTTCCAAAGCTGTTTATTTGTGTTTAAAGTATTTATTTGTTCTGCTGAACATAAAGGAAGGTATTTGGAAGAATGTTTTAATAAAACCGATCTAAATCCCCATTGACTACCATAGTATGTATTTTTTCCTACTATGGTAGTCAATGGGGAATGAGATCTGTTTGATTAAAACATTCTTCCAAATATCTTCCTTTGTGTTCAGCAGTACAAATAAACACATTGAGGTTTGGAACAACATGAGGGTGAGTGAATACTGACAGAATTTTCATTTTTGGGTGAACTAACCCTTTAAAGGTTGTGTAGGTCAGAATTGAAAAAAAAAACTTTTTTTCCAAATTTCTTTAAACTTTCTGTATATATCAATGCATAATTAAAATCTAAGTACTCTGAAAAAGAAAGTATAAAAATCGAGTGTCTGTAGACCTCTCACGACTGTTTTAAAGACAGCTCATTATTTCCATTCACTTCACCCCCTCCCTTCTTGGCTCCTTCCAAAGCCACGCCCCCAAAACACATGAACGCGCAACTCCGACAGCTGAGCTGAAGACGCATTATTTACCTGAGATGAGCGGAGAGGGAGGAAGAAGTGCATGTAGTGACATCATGTCAGAAACACATGTAAATAAAAAAATCTAACTATCATTATGAAGATAAACAAATAAGTTGTATTTTATTACTCTCTATCAAGCTAGCATATTGATATTGGTAAAGCTTACAATATTGATTCGCTAACGAGCTAGTTAGTTATCTATAAGGCAAAGCTAAAAACAGGTTGGCATGATGCACGTTTTTCCATTGCCATATTTACACTGTGATGAAGAGGAATTTCATGTAAGGTTCATTACATATATATGGTGTTCTGCATGTAAGAGTTTGCTTGATGAAAGCATTGTTGATTCTGATGAGGACTACACACCCAGAGACAAGTAAGTTACCCATAGACAGTATAAGACAGCAAGTACCGCATCGTGAGCTCGGAGGACAGATCCGTGGTCGAGGGCGAAGCAGAGGATTTTACTATTAGGGTCCGAGGAAGTAGAGGCCGAGGACGGGGTGGTCGAAGTGCAGGGCATGAGCACTTTTTAGACAAGAGGACCTGCTGCGTCGAGTTTTGCATCTTCAAGCTCAAACAAGCATGCGAACAGGTACGATCTGGATACGCGCAAGTGGGCAGGTCCTGTGTGGCAAACGGGTGGTTGCCATGGTTGCGAGAGAGTGACAGTCGCCTAAGCCAATCCATTGTTTCGTCCCGGTTCGAAATAATGAGCTGTGTTTAGTGCAGATTAGACGGTCTAGGGTCACTCGATTTTTATACTCTTTTTTTTCAGAGTACTTAGATTTTAATTATGCATTGATATATATAGAAAATTTAAACAAATTTGGTAAAAAGTTTTATACAATTCTGACCTTCACTACCTTTAAGTAAGGGACACCTACAAAATGTGCATTGCTGGTGAAGCTTCAGGTACAGTGTGAAGACTCACGGTGTAGTGCTTTTTACAATAGGCATTATTTTAAACCAGCTTTCCACAAACAGAAATCATAAAAGTTTGGAATAAAATGCAAATAAAGAAATGATAATCAAATTTAAGTTTACACATAGAGTACACATGTTTTTTTCTTCTACACTAACATGGTGTTTGTAAGAAAATGTTTGGCAAAAAAATATAATAATGATATTAATTGTAGACAAATACAAATAGCTAACACTCCAAAACAGTTCTCACCATTGGTTAAACTGCTCCGAAGAATTATATAAAATCAGAACATTTAGTAAAAAAATAGTGGGGAACAAATATGAGACAGTAACTGTAGCACTAAATCTGGTAAAACGTTGCACATTGATCTTTGTATTGTTGTAAAATGCATTCATGAAAAACAAGATCAAAATCAAAAAGATCAAATATTTTATAGTCTACTACAAAATTAAGAATATATATATAGCACAAATGTATAGCACAGCTGTTTAATGAGGCAGCACCATATGCTAGATAGACAGAACAGAACCAAAAAATACTATTGATAATTTTTCATTGCGCAAAAGTATTATGATTTGATTATAAAAGACTCCAATGCGCATCGCTAGCGCTGAATGATGCGCTTGAGGCAACAAGAGTCACAGCGCGCAGCTCTTCCATAGAGCTCTTTCGAGTCCGCATTGACAAGTTCAAAGCACAAAGGAAATATATCGATGCATAGTGTATTATACAGTATCTATCTATGCAATAGTTTATTGAGCCTTTTCTTTTAACAGTTTTAAATTTCAGTTACTGTGCGCGTGAAGAACAATGATAGTGCTCTCCAGTGTTGTGATCTAGACACGCTGTAAAGGATGATAAACATGATTGAGGTACTACAGCAAGACAGTCAATGTATTCGAAACCATAGAGCTTTATCTACAGATCGTCTATAGTATAATATAGTATTTATCTATAGTATAATAATATTAACATTTAATCATCTTGGAGAGAGATTCATCATTGCCGAACGCGACGCTCTGTGCTGTTTGAATGCTGATGACTGACGACAGCGCTGTGCTGTTTGAATGGAGAATGACTGAGGAGTCGACGCGCTGTTTGTTTGAACTGAATTGAGAATTACTGTCAGCCGCAGCGGAGGGAAACGTTTACACGAACTTGAATTTAATGACTTAGATATTAATTCCTACCTCACATTATACTATAGTACGGCTACATTTATATTATACCCCCCCCCCCGCCCTCAAAACATTTTCTCATCGAATCTACACGATTCACAGTAGGTCACCTATTTTGGTTTCAAAAAACGGCGAATTTCGACAGAAAGGTGTCTGAAAATCCCTCTCATTTTCCACATCTTTGCATTTTTCTTCAAGGAAATTAACTTTAGATTTCAAAAATGAGTTTTCTTCTTTGAGTTTATTGATGGTCACCTGTTGGGTTGGTGCTTGTGCTGGAATATAAAATAAACAAACAATCTGTCAAAAAATTATTTAGAATGGGTCTTTCACATGAAACACATATTTTATAAAAACTATAGTTTACGTAAATTTCTCCAAGTTAACAGCAACTCACTTTCATGTCTTCAAGAGATAAGGATTATTAATTTTTAAACTGACAGCCTGTTGTTATTATTATCATTAGGATATGTGTGTGTACAGCCTATATATATATACTATACTTGCACATGTGTGAAAATTGCTAAATGTTTAGACTTTTTTTTGTAAAGGACAAAACATATTAGCTATGGAAATTTTTTTTTTATCCCACCGATATTCAGTTAGGACACCAGGTGAGAAAGTAAAATCATGTTGTCCTGATCGTGCCATATAGATCGTGCTAATATGTTTTTATTAGTCCTGAGGCAGGATCATGACAGACCCATGTTTTATGCGCATTACTATAAATACAGCTATAAATGCTTTCTTCATGATTTAAAAGCATAATTTGTTTATAATAATTTTCATCCTTTATTAATGATCAATTTATCATTTCTAAATGAAGAATTGCATTTTTTATAAACTAGATATTTAAGAGTTTTCAGTGGTTCATAAGATTACTTAGAACGTGTAAGTAAATTATTCATAAAGTAATTAAATGTACATTCATACATCTTCAGACATATAGTGATGGTTACTTATCGTGTTAATAAATGCAACATGTATTTATGCTGTAATTCAGGGTTAATTCGGGTAGTTATAAAGCATTTAGTAGTGGTCAGTTAACTATGTTTGTGAGCTCATCTAAAGTGAGGAGTATTCATGCCTTGTAAAGCATTTATAAAAGAGATTGTGAGCTCATCTAAAGTGAGGAGTATTCATGCCTTGTAAAGCATTTATAAAAGAGATGTAAAGGCTGTTAAATATTTCTATGTTCTGTATCACTGTGTTGTGTTTGTTACATTTTACTGTTTAGAAGATTGATCTCCTTTAAATCTCCTTTATAAATGCTTTACAAGGGATGAATAGTCCTCACTTTAGATAAGCTCACACACTTTGTTAACTGACCACTACTAAATGCTTTATAACTACCTGTATTTACATTAACTTACACTTTCTAAGTGATCTTATGAATGACTTATTAGTGCTTAAGAAATGATAAATAAACTGTTTACTCATGCTTAACAAATGATTAATAGTGTGCAGTTATTATAAAGTCTTAAACAAATTTTCTGACAAATTTGTTTTGAGGGAACTGAATATGCATTTTGCTTTTAATATTAATGATAATAATAATTGTTCGTCTTGAAATTACATTGCCCATATACCTTGCTAATTTAGCTTGCTAGCAAATTGTCAACAGGTTGCCAAGAATGTTGTAACCAAAAATGTTAAGGTTAGTTTAAGATTTGTTTAAAGCAAGGTTCTTCACTCTGGCCCTCTAGATCCACGCTCAACCTTAATCAAACACACCTGAACAAACTAATCAAGATCCTCAGGAATATTAGAAAGATACAGGACGGTGAGACTGACCAAAGTTTGAGCTAAACTGCAGGAAAGTGGATCTCAAGGGCCTCAGTCAAGATCCAATGGATTACACTATCAACATCAAAGAAACATAAAAGACACAATACATTACCGGTTTCTCCCTTGTCATCCTCAATTAGTCGCTGAGGTGCAGTTCTCTTGCGCACAGTTTTGCGTTCTCGCTCCGTCGCCATGCTGCTGTCTTCTGATTCTGAACTGTCGTCGGATTCACTAACTCCAATATGGCGATGCGTCAATGCAATATTGCATAAGCCACCGTCTCTGCACGTGAATTCTACTGATGGACACGATTCTTCGAGTGTATTGTCCCAATACGAAATGTAGTTGACCGCAGGCATCAATCCACTCGATTTTAAGCCTTCCAAAACTTTAATTATGTTTTTTAGTTTAAAATTTTCTCCTTTAAATTGAATCAGTGCCATCCTGTGACCTTTTCATTGGAGTCAGGTGATCCATCCAAATTGAACCAGGACAAGTAGTAAATACTTGATTAAATAGTTACAAGAATGTACATTTTTACAAAAAAAACAAATTATTACCTAATTATGCTATATTTACTATTTTAGGTGTTTTTGTGCAATTTTATAACTCAGTAAAACAGATTTTTTTATTAAATAATAAAAATAAGTAAAAAGGACATAAACATTTACATCGAATTTGCGTTTAGGCTATTCGTTTTTTTTTTCTTCTTCTTTTTTAATATTTCCTGAAAACTGTGGGTGGAGTAGATGTAGAAATTAATTCAGGCAGTACGTTACTTCTGAAGTTCAGGGGTCAAGTCAGTCAGTGGCGCTATCACCAACGCCATCATAACACTCTTTGGTAGTAACGTTAGAACTAATGCCTGTAGTTTGTTACGGCATCTAGTGAGATTCCCAGTACTCAGTCTCGAGCGCCTTCCCCTGAATACTAATTATGCTCCCCCTTAGTATGGATCATTGGAGCTCTGATCATCACCACCTGTCAGCAATTTACCCTGAGTGCAAGCTTATATCTAGCTTGTTATATCAGCGTCCGTTGCGTAGTACTGTCTCACCCCCGTGTTACATGTCTGAGCGCTTTCTGGCGATTCACCCTGTTACTCTGAATTACTGAACCCTGCTTGCTTAATCTACCTCTCTGATTGTGTGCAGCCTGCCTTGTGAACCTTGCCTGGGACCTGACTCTGATGCTCGCCGCCTGCCCTGAACTTCTGCCTGTCTCTGACCTGCATGCTTGCTGCCAGCCCCGAACTCACGCCTGGTCTCACCCCGTCTTCAGCCTGCTGCCTTTACTATTATTCTGAGTTCTTTCATTACTACTTTTGGTTGTTAATAAATCGTTGCACATGGATCTGTCTCCGCCTCCTGAGTCACAACATAGTTATGGGACTTTCGAAGAAAATCCTCTCTCTTTGTAATTGCAGGGATAGAAAAGGGACAAAAAAATTAATTGATTTTTTACAAAAACATAAACTAATGAAGTCAAGAATGAAGTGTGACATCTGTAAGAAATCGATGAAACTACACAATACACATACACGCGATGGATATCAATGGTAAAAAAGGAACGGAAATTATTTCGAATGAATTATTATTTAAGATAATTTTAAAAACTCCTACACTAATGTTGTATGTTTGTGATTTAAGGGTATGTCGCAGAAGTTCGCACACTAAAAAAACAAAGAGCTGCAGAACTGGATCAATATTCGAAAACAGCAGGACTAGCTTACAAAGTTGGATGACTTTTGTTTACCGGTATGTATTACAGTATTTCACCTCTCTCCTTTTTTCGTATCACATATTTTAGTAATCATCAAGGTAATATTTGAAAGCTTACAAACTAAAAATTTATCCTGTGATAACCATTTTGAAATTTGACGTTGTGTTACCATGGAAATGGTAGGCTACATCTAAAATTTAGGGGTTTTGTAATCTAAAACTTTTCTAATCTTAACAAAACACAAAAGTCTCGAGGATGTTCCATATTTGGCAACTAAATTGTGATAGAAGTGATCTTTATAACTCAATTTATTAATTTGTAATTTATTTAGATGTACGGCTTTGATTTTATAGTAATTTTATAGTACAACAATGCATACTTTATAGTAAAATATGTATTCTATATAAAATAAAAATGTCTGCAGTATATTTGGTAACACTTTAGAATACTGTATCTTACTTACTGCAGAATTAATAAGAAATTATTGACGAACTAATAGGTAATTCTTCATTAACTACTTCTTCACTACTGTTAACTACTAAGGAATATGTGTTAACTAATCAGTATGTAATATAATTTTATGATTGTGTTAAGTATCAGTTAGTTAATCAATAGCTAATGATTTCTGTCATACCTCCTGAAGAACTACTATTAATTATCAACTAATTAAGGTTCAAGAAAAATAACTAAGAAGTAACAACTGAACAGTCATACAAAACTAACCTCAGATTATTTGTATATTTTATATACAGTACTGTGTGTGTCTGTTTTCCTCAGCATAGAATGCCACTGAGTAAATTCATGTATTTGAGGCAACGACTGAGGGAAACTGAAAATATAGGGAACTTATTAGTAATTAATAAATAAGTATCAAATAATTCTGCAGGAATTACTTGGAAGCTGGAACAGCTTTCTAAAGTCAGCTTTTCAGCTTTCAGTATTCTAAAGTGAAAATATAGGGAACCCATTAGTAATTAATAAAGAATTATAAAATAATTATCCAGGAATTAGGCTACTTATAATCTGAAACAGTCTTGTAAAGTGAAAATATAAGGAACTTATTAGTAATTAATAAATAACTTTTAAATAGTTCTTCAGGAATTACTTAGAACCTGGAACAGTATTCTAAAGTGACAACACGGGGAACCCATTAGTAATTAATAAATAATTATCAAATAATTATCTAGGAATTAGGCTACTTATAACCTGAAACAGTCTTCTAAAGTAAAAATATAAGGAACCTATTAGTAATTAATAAATAATTATTAGATAGTCCTTCAGGAATTACTTAGAACCTGAAACAGTATTTTAAAGTGAAAATATAGGGAACCCATTAGTAATTAATAAAGAATTACCACATACTTCTGACTCAAATAAAACTTACTGAAAAAAAAAAAAATATATATATATATATATATATATATATATATATATATATATATATATATATATATATATATATATAGCCTATATATATATAACGTAATCATCTAAACCTTTGTAAAATACATGACAATTACTTGCAAGAGGTGAAAAAGGCAACAGTGGCAAGGAACCAAAACTCCATCAGGTGACCAAAAAAAAAAAAAAACCTTGGGAGAACCCAGGCTCAGTGTTTGTGGCTACCGCGATATTGCCGGAACTTGAATGGTGCAAAAGAAGTTTAAAATGTATAAGAACTAAGTATAATAATAAGGTGTAATATACATGATATGTTTTTGCTTATTTGCAGATCAGAGCCTATAGGTAAATGTCTGAACTTATCTTTCTTATTAGTGCTGAAGAATGACAAACTGACTGTGTATGACTGTTAATTAGTAGTTACTTCATAGTTATTTTTCTTGAACCTTAATTAATAGATAATTAATAGTAGTTCTTCAGGAGGTATGACAGAATTCATTAGCTATTGATTAACTAACTGATACTTCACACAATCATAACATTATATTACATACTGATTAGTTAACACATCTTCCTTAGTAGTTAACAGTAGTGACTTAAGTGTTAATAAAGAAAGACCTATTAGTTCTTCATTAATTCCTTATTAGTTATGCAGTAAGTAAGATACAGTATTCTAAAGTGTTACCGTATATTTGATTAACTGTAGGCTACATTTAAACTTTCATATCTTTTGTCATACTTTAATAATAATAATAATAATAAAACAATAATCTGCTGGGTATCTTCTTTAAAACAAGACCAAACATACGTCTATATGTCTCTAAAGCATTTTTGCATTCTCAGTACAACTATTTTGTGTTTTGTGCATTTTCACATCTATTCTAAAAAAAGGGGGGGGGGCTGGGGGTGACAGTTAATGGATTAAATATTCACACAATATTACTTATTTCTCAAAATATTATGATTATTCAATCATGAATGATTATTCATGCATTGTTACAACATTATTGTTGAAATATGACCTTATTCAAATAATTTTGACATTATCCTCAAAATAAAAGTCATCATATTGCAACAACTTTATTCTCATAATCACAGACTAAAATACCCTGTCATATTGGCAGACTGAATAATTTAACTTTGGGGCGAATATGTTTTTGCAAAGATAAAGCAAACATAATTGTGATGCTGTAATGACCAATGTGAATCTTTTTACACATTTTCTCTCTGGTTAACAGATATTGTCAAGGACTGAGATTATCGACAAGTGGATATGATCCAGGATGGGATAGCTGGAAGCTCAGCAACACTGAGCAAAATGACGAAGAAGCTAAGAATGGTCTGTAGAAAAGCCTTGAAAAAGTACAAAAGAAAGACAGGAACAGGTTGTGGGGGAAGGACAGAGTTTGTACGTCATAGATGAAAGCAAATTCCGTCACAAAAGAAAGGTAGGAAATATCTACATGTATTTCTAATATGTTATGTATATTGTGCAACTTGTGAGTTTTGCTTGAGTTATATTAGTTATATTAGCTATTTTAGAAAATTGTTTGAATAGAATGATTTAAAGACTAAACAAAGTTGTAAAAAGTATGGACACTGATGACAAACTAAATATGCATGATAACACAAAGACAAAAGTGTAAGAGAAAGCAAGAAACGTATTGAATGTTTTTTATTTTATTTTATTTTTTTAGTATGGACGAGGAAGAGCTGGTGCTGGAACATGGAGAAGATATAACACTAATATAACAAACAATGTAATCTGGTTTTGCGCTTACCACAACATAAATGCAGTCAATTTGTTCATTAAATATGCAAATTGTTTTTGAGAAGAGAACATCAATGTTTATATTCATATCCTAAAGAGAAGTCCTCCTCAGGCAGTAACTTAATGGTAGGTCTTTGGAGTCTGTCTGAGATATATTGAACACTCAAAAGAGCTAATAGTGAACTAATCCAATCATGAGAGTGTCAGCATCACTTCCTAATTATTTAAGATTTAAAAAAAAAACTATCATTATCAGTATTATTCTATGTTTAAGTTTAAAATAAACAGAGAACATACGTCCATCCTTTGGCAATAGTAGAAGTCACAATCTCAACCTGCAGCTGATGTATTTGGGGGGATATAATATTCATAAACTGGTTTCCACAAAGAACCCATTAGAGGCACAAGCTTCTGAAATGTTATGACCATGTCAAGAGTAAAACCCCCACAATGTCATGATTCTGCCTTAAGGTCCTTGATTTTTCCCTAGTCGTGAGGCAGGATCATGACAGAATCATGTTTTGTGTACAAGCGCAGGGCCATTTGTTTGGGCCATGTGCTTGTGTTGTCTTGTTACGTTACCCCGCCCCCTTGTTATCCCCGTCTTGTCATTATTGTCTAGTCAGTTTCACCTGTCCTCGTCATTAGTGTTCCCTTTATAATCTCCTTGTGTTTGCTGTCCTGTGTCGTCTGCATTGTTTGATGTGGTATGTTTCTAGCTGTGAGTAATTCATTGAGAGAACTGTAATTCAAGGAGTCTGTTCATGTCTTAGTATTGTTCCCGTCTTAGTCTAGTGTTTGCTACTCAGTCTTGTTTTGCCCCCTCGTGGGTTTTGTTTTGTAATTCAAGAGTCTGTTCATGTCTTAGTATTGTTCCCGTCTTAGTCTAGTGTTTGCTACTCAGTCTTGTTTTGCCCCCTCGTGGGTTTTGTTTTCTGTTTTGTCTAAAATAAATTCAGTGTTGAGCATTCTGTCTGCTTTTGGGTTTGTCTATCCTCAACTTCATAACAGAATGCACTGACCAAGAAGAGCCCAGCAGACAATATGTCCTCATTGCTCAAGCAACAGTCGGAGTTCCGCAGACAGTGTTGGTTACCTTCTCCGCTCAACAGGAGGAGTGCCAGCCTCCCATTCTCACCTGAGGGTGAGTGGATCCTGTCAAACTACGCTCAGCTTGAGTATTGTTTATCCCGGGAGGAGTCGAGGAGAGGCGTCCTCGTGTTCTTCGCCTGCTGCCTGCCTACCTATTATTCCTGAGGGTCGTATGGTAGGTGTCGTGACGCTTGGGGACCAGGCCAGTTCCACCACGGCTCCTGAGACATCCGTTGATCTCCATGGCAAACGTCAGAGACGGGTTTCTTGGGATTCTCCATCGGATTCATCCTTGATGGAGGCTTCGCTGCCTGTGAGTCCAGTCATGCTCTTCTGCTCCGCGACCCAGAAGGAAGAAGAGGAGGAAAGGAGCCTCTTGCTCACCGTCAGTGTCTTCCTTCCCGTTCGCTAATACCCCAGAGCCCGCTCCAGCAGGCGCCGTCCCAGAGCCCGCTCCAGCAGGCGCCGTCCCAGAGCCCGCTCCAGCAGGCGCCGTCCAGAGCCCGCTCCAGCAGGCGCCGTCCCAGAGCCCGCTCCAGCAGGCGCCGTCCCAGAGCCCGCTCCAGCAGGCGCCGTCCCAGAGCCCCGCTCCAGCAGGCGCCGTCCCAGAGCCCGCTCCAGCAGGCGCCGTCCCAGAGCCCGCTCCAGCAGGCGCCGTCCCAGAGCCCGCTCCAGCAGGCGCCGTCCCAGAGCCCGCTCCAGCAGGCGCCGTCCCAGAGCCCGCTCCAGCAGGCGCCGTCCCAGAGCCCGCTCCAGCAGGCGCCGTCCCAGAGCCCGCGCTCCAGCAGGCGCCGTCCCAGAGCCCGCTCCAGCAG
The DNA here is from genome assembly GCA_030378365.1 of Hybognathus amarus. Classification (NCBI taxonomy): domain Eukaryota; kingdom Metazoa; phylum Chordata; class Actinopteri; order Cypriniformes; family Leuciscidae; genus Hybognathus; species Hybognathus amarus. Next base: position 42,782 of record JAQIUQ010007059.1, read on the forward strand.
GCGCCGTCCCAGAGCCCGCTCCAGCAGGCGCCGTCCCCAGAGCCCGCTCCAGCAGGCGCCGTCCAGAGCCCGCTGGCAGAGAGAGTTGCGGCCAATCTAGCTGCAAAAGAGATTCTGCAGTCGGATTCTGCCCGTCAGGAGATGCCTATCTTCCTTGCCACCAAGACCCTGTCAGACTATTTGTCTTGTCTGGCCAAAATCCTTAAAATCCCTGTCTGTCCAGTCTTGTCCCCAGCACCCGCATCTGCCACAGAGAGCGCAGCACCCGCATCTGCCACAGAGAGCGCAGCACCCGCATCTGCCACAGAGAGCGCAGCACCCGCATCTGCCACAGAGAGCGCAGCACCCGCATCTGCCACAGAGAGCGCAGCACCCGCATCTGCCACAGAGAGCGCAGCACCCGCATCTGCCACAGAGAGCGCAGCACCCGCATCTGCCACAGAGAGCGCAGCACCCGCATCTGCCACAGAGAGCGCAGCACCCGCATCTGCCACAGAGAGCGCAGCACCCGCATCTGCCACAGAGAGCGCTGCACACAGTCCTGCCCTTTCGCCTGCCATGTCCCCCGTCAGGAGTCCCTGTTTCCCCATCCTCTGTGTCCTCTGAGTCTGTTGCTGCTAATACAGTACCCCAGTCTGTTTTCCCGGTCGCCCTGTCTCCACTAATTCCCGGACTGTTTCCCGCTTGTCCCTGCCTCCACTAGTCCCCGGACTGCTTCCCCTGTCGCCACTAAGCCCTGTACTGTTTCGCCCAAGTCTCCTCCTCGTGTCTCCCCTCCAAGCCTGCCCGGATTCCTCGTTCTCCGCCCTCATCCCATGGACCTAAGACCACCAGCACTCCCATGCACCCTGGTCGACCCCCGTGAACTTTGTGTTTCCTCCACCACCTCTGCCGTGTATGTTATTTTTGATGTTTCATCCCAACCCTGTCATAGTTTTTTCATGTATGCCGTTACTAGTGTTTTCCATGTTTTGTTGATTTTTATCTATGTCACAGTCTGTCATGTCCCGTGTTTAATGTCCCCTTGAGGAGTGTCTGGAAGCCGCTCCTTAAGGTGGGGGTTCTGTCATGATTCTGCCTTAAGGTCCTTGATTTTTCCCTAGTCGTGAGGCAGGATCATGACAGAATCATGTTTTGTGTACAAGCGCATGGCCATTTGTTTGGGCCATGTGCTTGTGTTGTCTTGTTACGTTACCCCGCCCCCTTGTTATCCCCGTCTTGTCATTATTGTCTAGTCAGTTTAACCTGTCCTCGTCATTAGTGTTCCCTTTATAATCTCCTTGTGTTTGCTGTCCTGTGTCGGTGCATTGTTTGATGCCTGTTTGATGTGGTATGTTTCTAGCTGTGAGTAATTCATTGAGAGAACTGTAATTCAAGGAGTCTGTTCATGTCTTAGTATTGTTCCCGTCTTAGTCTAGTGTTTGCTACTCAGTCTTGTTTTGCCCCTCGTGGGTTTTGTTTTGTAATTCAAGAGTCTGTTCATGTCTTAGTATTGTTCCCGTCTTAGTCTAGTGTTTGCTACTCAGTCTTGTTTTGCCCCCTCGTGGGTTTTGTTTTCTGTTTTGTCTAAAATAAATTCGGTGTTGAGCATTCTGTCTGCTTTTGGGTTCGTCTATCCTCAACTTCATAACACACAATTGTTAACTTTTTAGACAATGTAATTTTTGTGATTAGTAATTCATTGGTTATTATTTCTTAGTTCACAAGTAGTTCTCATTGAGGATCTATTTCTTCAGTAATACTCAAATACCTACCAAGGAACTACCTATGTACTAAATTACCTATTACTTACTGCTTAGTTAGGGGCCAAGC